>CM021100.1:373756892-373776941 GCA_007115665.2 Sequoiadendron giganteum | reverse complement strand
GTGTGTGATTCTCATTTTGGATTTAATTCAAAGAATTAACTAAAATTCTTGAATGGAGTTATAGATGGATATGTTTATAAAGGGACTTGGTAAGAAGTATTGGGTTAGGATATAGATTGATGATGTTGTAATGACATATTTTTAGAGATCTTATATGTTATGTGTTTAAATCTATCATGGAAGTTTAGATGTTTGTGAGTTTGACTCCCCAATGGTATTTGTTTGTGAGGTTCTATGTCTGCTTGTCTTTGCTTAGAGCTTGCTACAAAATTGCAAATCAAATGACTATCTTAAGTAATGAAGTATTACTGTAACCATCTCATGCTCTAAGTACTTGATGCTATTGATGAAAAGCCAATTCAATTCAGTATTATCCTATTTTGTTGAGCTATTAAATGAGATTATTTGTTAATTGCTAATGATTGTTTATAAGTTCGGTGCAAAGATTATAAACACATTAAAGGGACCACCCTCCTAGGTTTTGAAGAGCCCAAAGTGTAGGAGGTTTATTGTTAAAATCCTTGTCAGTTGGTCCAGGTCCTTTGAGTTGCCTTTGATTAGAATTGGAATTTCTATAGGTAGAATAGAAGATAAAACTAGTTACAGTAAAAAAAACCAACAAAATGCCAACTCTGTTGGGGATTTCGTTTGAATATTTCTTTTTAGTGGGTCGGTTATCCATTTTGCATAGAGTTATCATCATATATCTGTGATTTGAAGGTCGAGCCCCTGGTTTTTGTGTTTTGTATATCCATTTCTTTGGACGTTATAAGTTTTGTGTTATCCCGTGAGGTTTTCATTGTACATTGTCAAGTACAAGAAGAGAAGGGTCTTTTAAAATTTTCACCAAGTGTTTCTGAATAGTTGGTATTCCCAAGATAATTGGGTGGCGACTCTGAAGTCTCTGCACCAGTTTGCATTCTAATTTTAAAATTTTATATCAATTAAAAGATCTTTGAACAAGCACGGGGAATGAAGAACACCAGGTCATTCGTGAAGAATCACCCAAAACAAAAATTTGAAGGAGAACTTCCTAAGATGAAGAAGAAGGACTAGATAAAGAAGAAGCCAGAATCCAGTAGTGCTGCTCCTACATCATAGAATCCTGTACACCAAGGTACAAGTAAATCTCTACATCCTATCCCTAAGACTCTTGAACATGTATCTAGACATTCAAAATCAGATAACTGTGGATTTTTTAATGCATTATTTAATACACCTATTCAAGAGGACGTAGCCTGTCATAATAAAGGGCCTGTTAGTGTCCAATATACTAAGAGAAGAAGTAGGAGTAGAATTCAAAGCCATCACAGACAATGCACCAGTGATGTGCCTCCTCCTATTGTCGAAGATGATGGAACTCCTTTATTATTTAGGCATGAAGAAGCAAACCTAATAGACCTAAGTGACACATCAAGTTTTGACATCACTTTGCCTGACCCTAAAGAATTTTTTGGGGATATTAGTTCTTTAAGACGAGAGATCCAAAAGCAATCTGAGCTTAGGATAAAAAAGGACAAGGAAAAGGAAACGAAACTAATGCATGCTATCATTGAAAGGGATAGATTAATTAGACAATTCACAACTATGAAACTCCTGAACCAAAGTAGACCTAAACCAAAAGAGGAAGGTCCTGTTGTACAACAAATTTTTGATAAGGAGGTGAAGCCAGTGTCTAAAGTGAGTCTCGTAAGTCAAGCTGAGGTCCAACCAAATCCTGCAGACCCAAAACCCTTGAACCCTGTTAAGCCTAAATCAAGTAATCCAAATCCTAAACCAATTTTGGATAAGGGAAAATAGAAGGCTGAAGGGATCAAGATAAATGAGAGGGTGGTTTCTAACCATCCTAAACAATATCCCCTTCCAGATGTGTCATCACAAATAGAGACTGCCATGGAAAAGGTTAAGAGGGAAGGGGAAGCTCTAGCAGAAGAACTAGAGAGGACTGAAATTGAGGCTGCAAATGCTTAAAAGAGAAGGAAAATAAGTTTCCTAAGAATGTCAAGTGTGGATGAAGTTGCACAAGCTACAAATTCATCAGGTCACCAAGAAGTTGTGAAAAATGATCCTAAAACCGGTCTAGAAAATACCACAAATAATTCTAGCCCAAAGGTTCAGGCAACCAAGTTTGTAAATCTACATCAAGATGGTCCTAAAACTCAGAATACACAATCTGGTGATGAATCTCAGAAAATTGATGGACTATTTCAAAGGAGACCTATACAATTGGAAAGGTATTGGCAACTGTTCTTTGATGGCATTTCGGGTTACCCAAATTCAATCCCTGATGAGTTAAGAGAAAAAATGAATAAGTTTACTAGAATAATTCTTTTTTAGCTGAGGAACATTTGAAATATTTCATGGATATGTTAAATGAATATGAAGTAGAACATGAGGATGTAGAAATGAAGTTGTTTGTCCAATATTTGATAGAAGATGCAAGGGATTGGTACAGGGGTCTACCGAATGCTAGTGTTGGTTCATGGGAAGAGTTTGAAAAATGCTTCAAAGAACAATATGGTGATAAGACCAATGCTAGTTTCATGTTGAATGAATTCAACAATATCAAGAATTCAATGAATGAGTCTACAACAGATTTTAACCTTAGATTTCAAAAGGCAATGTATAAATTGTTTCAGGTGATGAGACTTGATGAAAATGTTTGTTTAACCACTTATTTCAATGCTTTTGATGCTAAAATGGCATATCTCCTTAGAGATAAGGACCCTTGAACCATGAGGGATGCTTTTAGAGAAGCTATTAATATTGAAAGCAATAGGAAAGCTTCTAGAAAATATGGTTGGAGGGAAGAACCTACTCTTTTGAAGAATCCTAGGGATAAAACTGAGAAAGTCTCTATTGCAAGCCCTAAGGATGATGAGAAGTGGGATAAGGTCCTCAACACTTTGCAGGATATAAAGTATATTGTTGCTAAGCAAGAGAAGGGTCTTGGAAATGATAAGCAATAGTATAATAAAAATGACAGACCTCCTAGATTGCAAAATTATCCCTACAATACAAATTGGAAGGATGGAAAACCAATACTACCAGCCGAGAAGCCTAAAACTGATCAGTAGACACCAGATCATTTGCAAAAGCATTCTATAAATCTGGTACAAGATAGACCATGGTGTGAGTTGTGTAAACATCCACATGATCAAAATTATTGTGGTGTGGCCCAGCTGCTTGCTGCTGAAGGAAAATAAGAGGATGATCATGACCAGACTCCTAATTTGAGGAGAATGATGTAGATTGTTGTATGGCTCGGTCATATATTGATGAAGCTGAGTGTTCTTCTAATGAGGAATTGCAAGAGGTTGATGTGAATAATCAATGGCAAAGAAGTGAAATCTATCATCAACAAGTTTTCTCTGATGAGGAAGGTGAGTTTGACCATCATGCCTACAACATGGAGCAGGCTGAAGATTCAGTGTCTCTAAGGAGACCATCAGAAGATGAGATTGCCCAATTGATTGAAGAGATGGCTACTCAAATGAGAAGTACATTACAGCTAAGAAATAGAACTGTGGGTGGTGAGCAGGGCAAGCTTGCTGGCCTTTTCATTAAGGAACAAAAAGATAAAAACAAGGGTGTTAAAGAAGATAGAAAAAATGATGCTGTCAAAATCAAGGAGGTCAAGAATGACAAGATATGGGTGAAAAGGACTGAGATCCCAAAGGCCAGTGAATATTTTACTCCTTTGTTGGTAAAGACAAAAGTTATTACCAAGTCTATTGAACTTGCTCCAGAAGGAAAGCAAAAGAAACTTGAAGGAAAACAACAACTAGAGAAGAAAGAAACTAATGAAGGTATGATTCCTAACCTGCCTAAATACACACCCTTGGACATATTTCAAGTATTATCTCAAGTTAAAGTTACTGTACCTTGGCTCGAGATGATGAGAATAGATGAGCATAAAGAAATAACAATAGCCTTGATAATAGGAATTGCCAATAGTAAAGTTGAACAAGGAAATTGTAAAGAAGCCAAGGAAAAGGAAGAAATAAAAGAGAAAGAGGTGGAGGGAATTGTAACACAAATTCCCCCTGTCTATCTAGGGAATTCTATCAATATGTGGCTTGAGAATATAAAACCCTTTTTCCTTAGTGTTGATATAAATGGGAAAACTCTGAGAAATTGTATGATAGACTCAAGGGCATCCAATAATGTTATGCCAGTCAAGATTATGGAAGCAATGGGCTTAACAGTAGACACTACTCAAGGTAAATGCTATGCTTTAGATTCAATAGAAGTGCCAGTTATTGGGACTATTAAAGCATTGCCTTATAAATTGACCCAATACCTTGATAAGGTTTTGGCCATGACTGTTCTAGTTGTAGACATCCCTCCTCATTTTGGGATGCTCTTGTCTAGGAAGTGGAGTGCATCAATGGGATGTAACATGCAATGTGATATGTCAAGATTGAAAGGGAGTCCAAGGTGCCTCATATGATTGAGCATGATTCGACTGAAAATTTGACATGTTTTACTGACTGTGGTATAAATGAGTTCAGGGCTGAGGAACCCCCTAGTGATTGTGATAAACCTGTTGCACCAATTGATACAGAAGTTGAACATGTGTCAGAATCTAATGATTTGTGGACTATGTATTTTGATGGTGCAAGTTCAAAGGAAGGATTTGGTGCAGGTGTGTTGCTAAGGTCTTCGAGTGGAAAGACATTTAGGTTCTCTTTCACTCTGTTATTTGAGTGCACCAACAATGTGGCTGAGTATGAAGCCCTATTATTGGGGCTGAGATTGACTCAAAAACATGGGATCAAGAAGCTCAAAGTGATTGGAGATTCTGAGCTTGTGATTTCCCAAGTCAGGTCTGTATATGTGTCAAAGAATAAAAGGCTGAAATAGTATAGAAATGTTGTTTGGGATGAATTGGAGAACTTTGATGATTTTGGTATAAATTGGATGGAGAGAGGCCACAATAAGGTGACAAATTTGCTAGAAAATATTGAATTAAGACCAGAGGACATGACTTATGCTGGGATTTCAAAGGTTGAAGTGCAAACTAGACCATCTGTTCCTGATAATATCAAGAACTGGCAGGTTTTTGATAGTGATGATGATATATTGAGATTTTTAAGTTGTGTGGAAGAGTATGAAAATCAAGAAATTGACTTTGGATATTTTGTTGAAAAAATTGATGGTAAGGATACTGTGTTTGGGAATGAAGTTATTCAGTTAAAAACTAACACAATTCCTAAAGGTTTAGTTGTTCTTGAAAGAGTGTTTGACAACCAGGATAGGACGAAAGCTAATTGTGTTGCTTCCCATCCTGATGACTTGGAGGAAATAAGCCTTGGAACAAAAGCATCACCAAAAAAGGTGTATATTGAAAAGAAATTGTCACCAAAGGTGAGAAGGATGTTAATTGATTTATTAAGAAAATTTAGACATGTGTTTGCTTGGTCTTATGATGATCTTAAGGCTTATAGGTAGGATTTGTTTCAACATGAAATTCCTTTGAGTAGTGATGCTAAGCCTTTTAGGCAAAAGCAAAGACCTATTAATCCTACCTTGGCCCCCAAAATGCAAGAAGAAATCATGAAGTTAAGAGATGCGGGGATTATCAAACCAATTAGACATTCATCTTAGGTATCAAATTTGGTGCCTATGAGAAAGAAAAATGGAGACACCAGGTTATGTATGGATTTCAGAAATTTGAATGTGTTTTCATTGAAGGATAACCACCCATTGCCAAATACGGAAGCCATGTTGCAGAGGGTGACATGCTATGAGTTTTCTGGCTATAACCAAGTCATGGTTAAGGAGTCTGAACAATTTAAGACAACTTTCACTACACCTTGGGGAACTTATGTATATTTTAGAATGCATTTTGGTCTAACAAATGAAGGGGCTACTCTCCAAAGAGCCATGGATGTGGCATTCTCAGATTTTATTAATTTGTTTTAGGTGATTTATCAGGATGATCTAACAGCATATTCCAAGAAAGAAGATGACCATTGTGAACATTTAGAGAAAGTTTTATGTAGGGCATTGGTATATTGTATTTTCTTAAATCCAAAGAAAAGTGCTTTTGGAGTAAAGGAGGGAAAGTTGTTGGGACATATTGTTTCTAAGGATGGGGTCAAAATTGATCTAGAGAGAGTAATTGCAATAGATAAGGTCCCACAACCCCGAAATGTCAAAGGAATACAATCTTTCTTTAGATAGATCAATTTCCTAAGGAGGTTCATATCAAATTTTTTTGAGATAGTTCACCCTATTTCTAAGATGCTTAAGAAAGGGGCTAAGGTTGAATGGGAAGAAGAGTCAGTAAAGGATTCCCAAGCCATTAAGCAAGCTATAAAGGAAGCTTCTGTGTTAAGAACCCCTGATTTTTCCAAACCCTTACAAATCTTCTCATTTGCTTCATTCCACACAATTGCAGTTGTGTTATTACAAATGAATGTTGAGGGCTTTGAATAGCCTGCCCTCCACAATTTAGAAGAAGAAGTCAGGTCAGCACTGCAAGGCTCTACCTTCAGTGAGGAGCTTGGCAATATGGGCTTTAGCCCCAAGAGGAAGAAAGCCAAGTATAATAGATATTAACCCTACTTTGAGGGGAGGGTTAGTAATAAAAAGAGTTTCAAAAAATTCAGCAATGGAGGCTAAAAATTTGATTGTGGATGTGGCCAAGTTAGCACAAAAAATAGTAGAAAGAGAGGAAGCTGAAAAAAGGAATTATATGGAGAAATATAATTTTATGATTGGGGAATATAATAAGGTGCAACAAAGAAATATTGAGCTACAAACAAAGGTGGAAAGGCTAAGGCACAAGCAAATAGAGACAACACCAAGTGCTCATGTGGTTCAATCATTACCATCTACATTGAGGTCATCACTTCCTACTACCCCCATTGTCTCCACACCAAAGTCTCCCACTAAGACTCCTACCCTTCATCCCACATTAGAACCAATTGAGGAGGAGCTAACCTGCTTTGTTGATCTAACAAAGAAGCAATTAATGCAAAAAATCATATAGCTAGAAGATTCTTTGAATGAGAAGAGGGAAGCTCTAAAGGAAAAAGGAAATTTTCACCATAGTTTTACAGCATTTAAATGAAAAAGTTGATAATAGATTGCCAAGTATACATTCTTCTTACTCTTTATTATTGGGTGCAATAAATAATTCTGATAGGTATCAGGAAGTAGAAATACCATTGATTGAGAAATGCATCCCTAGGGCCAATGACTTGGATATAATGTATAAAGCCTCAAGATTTGATGTTAATAATAGGCCACAGTCATTGAGACCTACTCAAATATTGGTTAAATCACTGCAAGTTTTTCAAGCCTTACCAGATAATTTGAGTAGGAAGATAAGGGAATTGGTGAAAAGTTTTGATGAATGGAGTGATACACTATTACCTGATATAATTGATAAGAAAAGTAATATCAGATCTCTTCAACAATGGAAGGATGATGCTAGTAGGGTCATTGATGCCCAAATTGATTTAATATGTGATGACTTGGATTTAGATCTATTAGAGAGTTGCATGGACAAAATCATCAGCACTAGTTCATTTTATGAGTCTTTTGAAAAGGAGGCAAACCGGGTAGTAGTTAAATATACACCCTATAGAGCCAAGGTAGAGGAGGTAATCAACTTCAATTGGCCGAGTGATGAGGAATACAAGCGATGGGTGGATACATATTTAACTGAAAAAGAGTCAGGGAAGGAGTAAACTGCTAATAGTTAATCAACTAACCGTTGCAGTCATAATAATTTCAAGTTTTGTTTTATAGTGGCAGTCTAAATGTGCAGGCTTTTAAATATTTATGTCTACATCAAATCATCCTCAATGAGCAAATGGAAAAGAACAACAAGATTCTCCAAAGGGAATATCAGTTGTAACTGAATTTTGAGATGTCACTAAGTAGTCCAACTAGCTAGTGAGATGTGTACTTTCTGGCCCAATCCTTGTTTGCTCCTTCATTTTCTATAAGAAGGATTTCAATGCCAGAAGTACAAGTTAGCAAGTTAGAAATTTTTGGTCAAGTCTAGGTGAAGTTACAGAGGAAATGAAAATTAGGTTATGAGTCATTTTTGTTATAGGTTTTGAATTCATGGAGATATAATGTTGTATAGTAGTACTAGCATTTGATTCAGATTGATAAATTCAAGGTCATGTCTCTCCTTTGTACAAGCATATTTGAATTTTAAATAAAGTGATCAAGGGTTATTTTTCTCATCTCATTGTTGTGGTGTGTGCAATTCTTATGTTAGCTTTGATTCAAGGAGTTAATTAAAAGGCTTAAATGAGATTGTAGGTTGATATGTTTTGTACAAGGATCTGATAAGTAATATTGAGTGAGGGTTACATATTGGTGATATTGTAAGGTGATATTATCAAAGATCTTATATGCTATAGGTTGAATCTATTGTAAACCCTTAGGTATTTTTGAATTTGACTCCTCCAATGGAAATAAGGCACTGATCTAAGTTGCATCTGTTCTTTGTGGTTCAATATTTGTTTGCGTTCACCCAAAGCTTGCTACAAATTGAAAATTAATGAATATATCTTTTACTTTGAAGTATTTTTGTGATTATCTCACACTCCAAATGGTTGATAATTATTTATGAACAACCAATTCTATTCAGTTTTATCCCGTTCTGTTGAGCTATTGAGTGAAATTATCTGTTATTGTTAATGTTGTCTATAATTATGCTGCAGAGGTTATAAACACATTAAGGGATCACCCTCTCGGGTCTTGTAGAGCCCAAAGTGTAGGAGGTCCTTAAAATCCTCATCAATTGGTTCAGGTCCTTCAAGCTTCCCTTAATTGGAATTGGAAATTCCATGGGTAGAGTAGAAGATCAATGTGGTTGCACTAAAAAAAACCAACAAACAACACTTCACAACACTTTTGATTATCACATTGATTTCATCATATGCAACCATCCATTATTGACAACACTTAGAAGAATCTCTATTTTGTTGACATCAATGGAAACACCTACAACAAGGAAAAAAGGTGGATTTTGATCTAATGTAAGGCTAAGATTGAAGGAGGTTTCAATCTAAAGGGGTTTGGTCAAAGGATGGTTTTATCTAATCCCCTCTTCTATTTATAAACAACCCAAAATAGCCCTTTCTCACCATTCTAGTGTAGTGATTTTCTCATGCATGAAAAGTGATTCAATTTAGCCCCCCTTATATTAAAGCCCCTTGCATAGTACCTATGTGCTAATATTTCTCCTCCAAACCACATGGAATAATTTCCTTAGACTAAATATTTTAATTTGGATCATATTTTGTGGGATCAAACAAAATTCAATACCATTGGCCTAAAAATGCTTCATCAACAGAACCCCCATCACAATCCTATTGATGGCCCAATAAAAATAGCTCACAACATAGTATCGGTGTAACAATACTCTATTAGGTTGACTCCTAAGGTGCTCTCCTGATATACTGATAGAGTCAAGTTGTCAACAAAAGTAACCATGAATTATAACCATGGGCATCTATTATCGAAGGCATAAAGTATATCGGGGGAACTATGGTGCATCGGGGAAACATTATCTGGTATCCCACTGATAGAATGAAGGATAGGTGTCCATCAGTGGAGAGGGTGGCTATCGATGAATGAAACGTCTTAGGTCTACAAGTTGCAAATTCTTAACTGTTGATCTTTCTAAATCTAATGGTTATAGGGGGATTCCGAAGGTTTAAGTTAGCAAGCCCATCAATTAGATTTTAAATCGGATGGTTGTGAGTTGATTCCGTGACCTAATACACATATGTCTTTTCAAAGGCTTATTGAGGCCTAACATTTGTTTTGGGCCACACGATTAGGGTTAGGCACTATATAAAACACTACTATCACAACTATTGAAAAATGCTCAGGTACTGGGTCCTCTCCCCTAGATTAAATTAAGGAAAAAATTATTGTAAACATAATATATATAGAAGAATATGAATGTAAAGGAAAATGGATATTAGCAAAACATAAATGTAAATAAAAGTAATGTGAGCAGAAAATGAATCTAAATTGGTCTTGAACAAATAAAACCATACCCAATTAACATTATGTTATACTGACCTTGTACTCATTGCCATTGTCAATATTGAAGGTTACTTTGATGCCTTCTGTAGAAACTCTTTGGCCACGAGGCAAGAGAAGGTGGGAAAACCAAGTGTATATTGATGACTTCCTGACAATCAAAAAGAAACAAGCAACTAGTCAACCCTATTAGAAAAGAATAATCTTACGAATTGATTTTATTTGTTTTATAGGCTAATGTATAGTGGACCTAGTTCTCTTGAATTGAGATACTACTAAGATGTGTTGACTGGTGATTTTAGACTACTGATATTCTACTTCAATCTCTAGAAGTTACTTTTGTCTTAAATATATTCAAGATAACTCTGCAAAAAATTTCCTTGATCTCTTAGAAATTATGCAGATTATTTTGCTAATACTTCTCCATTTTGATATTTTCTTTAAAAAATTAATAGAAAGATATGTAATGCCATATTTGAAACTTACATATTTTTATTTTACTAGTTCTAAATTATAGGATATGATTCCAACAATTGTGAAACACATTGGAAATATGTTCGATGAATGAAGTAAACTATGCAATTGGCAGGTGTAAAGCCAAATTCCTTAACCCTTTCCAACATCCTTCTTGCCTATTCTAAAACATATTCTTTCGAATAGGGTATGAAAATCCATCTAAGTATAATGAAAAGGATATTTTTGTCAGATATTATATTACAATAAGTTGAATGAATGTAAGTAGAGAAATTTTTGCATACCTGCAGATGTTACAAAATTTCATGGTTAAGTGGAAGCCTCCCATCAAAAACAAGATCCAAATATCCATGTATCTATCTCAATTGAGCCTCTAAACCCTTCAAAGCTATCAAATTTTGCACTACTTGTTATGCACAAAAGTCAAATTTTAGAGTTATGTCACCACTAAAAACAAAAGAAATAGAGCTTTGAAAAAAAATCCACACACAAAACAATGTTCATAGTGAAAATTTATCACTTTTTTCCATCTTTGCATATTGGTTTGATGCTTCAAACAATGTATTTCTTATATTGAAAAGTGCATTACCTTATTGAGCTTCTCTTTGTTTTGAGAATAGTTTAATATTCTCTACTTCACAGGGCCAGCCACATGAAGGTGGAAGCATATTTGGCCCCTCTCCCCTCCCTCACATCACTCTGAACTCCCCATACCTGATCATATAATATTAATCATTCATTCATCCATTAATAACATATAACAGTCATTCATTCATCCTACATTAATAACATATAACATTCATTCATTGACATATAAAATTCATTCATTAACATATAACATTCATTCTTTTAGTTTTTACATATTATCAAAAATATGGTTGTCATAATATGATTACAATCACTTTTTTTTTTGTTTCTTTTTTACAGCTAAAAAAATATGAAGTGGAGTATCATTTTCTAAATCATCTATCCCCCCTTCATTTGTTCTGAGCTATTCTCATGATCTTAATATATGCCTAGTCGTGTATTCATGATGTGGACACTATTGCAAGGGGGGGTCTACTGCAATAGAAAATAAATGTTAAATTGATATGTTTTATTATTATTGTTACAAGTATTTCATTAATTAAAAGAGCATTAGAGTGGTGCTCTTTACTTGATGGGGCCACATAATGTTCTCGATCTTGTCTTATATCCTCATGCTCAACATGTTGAACACACTCTAAATCCTGATTTGGAGTTGAAACATGAAAGGTTACAATAATTAATACACCAATTGCAATTAAATATGTTTAAAAGAACATTACAGTGGTCCTCTTTACCTAATGGGGCCACATCGTGCTCCTGATCTTGTCTAGCCTGATCATGTTCAACATGTTTATGCTCTAAAGTTGAAACACAAAAGGTTACATTAATTAATACACCAAATACAATTAAAGATGTTTAATTATGTTAATCCATACTACATTTTGTATAGCACATGAATACATCTAGTACTAGGATGCACACCATGACCTTCATCTCCAGGTTGAGCTCCACCCTCACTAGGCTACATTCCAATGTCCTGTGCAGTATTATCATTTCTTGTTTTTCTAAAACAAATAGGAACATAATTACTTTATGGTGGAAATTAATATTGAATAGATTGCACAAGTATTCAATTTTAAATAAACATTATTGAGTTTATTTACCTACATGTTGGATGCAGTGGAAGATTGTGATTTCCCAGTCGAGACTCTTAGGCATTCAGCTAGGGCTCTATAGCCTTGCTAGAAGGCAACCTTCAGGTCCTCTTCTGTGGGCACTATGTTGAATTCAAAGCCCTGCATTTTATGCATAAGATCATGAATTTTACTTCTATGGTGTTATAAAACCAAAATTGGTTTCAATTTATTATTTGGATGCAATATTTCATTTATTGATACTTACAATTCATGCGGCTAATTTCATATAACCACCAGAGCCAAGTTTGTGCTACCCATGTTTTTCTAATCTTGCCTTTGTTGCCTTCGATGTGTCGGGAAGCCTATGAAAAGTTTGAAATACTTTAGATTATGTAAAAAGAAAGAGTAATCAGTATACAATTACATTGTTGATAGTATCACATACCTTCCTTAGCCTGGTCTTGTCTTTCATTTTTTCTTTTCAGCCTTCTCCTTTCCGTCTGACACCAGATCCTTCCACTCCCTCTCCAGGATCATGGGGGATGCTTGTAATTTTTTTTCTTCTCTAAATGTGACCTTTATTGGTCCCTCACATACTTTAGATAAGTAATAGCTTTCTTAAGGACCTTGGTTCAGTTGAATGTTTTATCACCGAACAACACAACTAAATGGTTAATGAGCTCATCTTTTAAATCTTGATTTTGGGCATTCCACCGTGTACGTATGGTGGGCCCGAAGAGCTCCAATGTAATATCACTTAGATGTTTATAAAAAACATCATTTCCTGCTAAATGATCATGGGATCATTAGTCTAAAAGGAGTGATCAATAAGTAAATTTCAATTGGATTATATATAATAATAATTACAACATTTTAAAGTACGTGGGACCTTCTCTATCTTTATGGGAACGAAATCCTCAATCACCACAAATGTGACCGAAAATATTCTTGTACTAGTAATACAAGAAGATCCAGGAAATGCTGCTAAAACATCACCACTACTAGTGGCCTTTGCATCCCCAGGTACATGTCCTGATGCATGTTCTAGCATGTGTTCACTTCCAGAGGGTGCACTACTGGATGCCTGCATGGTATGTGTTGCTGCCATTTCAGTCGACAATATAGGCACAAATGATGGGGTCAAATGATGTGATGTATGCACAGGAAGATTAGGATTGACATTTGTACCAACCCCTACTCCCCAGGCAACACTTGTAGTACCCTGGTCATGGCCAACAACATCATGAGGATGCAAATAATCGTGTAAAAATAACACATATTTTAGTTCATGACATAAAAGAGTACAAAATATTAAACCATGAATGAACTTATATTATAATTAAACATCTCATGACAACTTAATTGCAAGTTATGTTCTCTCTCAGTCAATATTTTAACCCTTCCTCTTATCTCATCTCTGTTTGAAACACTATGAATACCAACTTAAGGATTTCTTCATTGCATTTTTTGGGCCTTCCTCATCATATCCATAGGGTTTGCGAGAAAATGTGATGTCATCATCACATAATAGTGACTGCACCTCCATATGGATGCTCTCCTCTACTACTGGTGCCTTTCCCCAATCAATCGACTGCAACAAGAATATTAAAAACATTATCAAAATTAACCCAATAAACTCATGAAAAAAAAATAATAATAAAACATTTTTCTCATATCTAATTTGTACAACTACAATGAGGTAAAATTTTTGAGTAGAAGCACTTGAAGATGCATCGCGATCTGTTCTCTGGGCCAGAGCCTTCCCCATATGATCAATGTCTCGCTATGACAAAAATTAAATATAAAAAAACTTACCGAAATAAAACCAATAGACTTTAAAAAAAACCTAATAAAAAAATGGTATGTTGGAGTCATTAATTGGAGGTTGGGTAAAATGGTATATAGTACATAACACCCCCATAGTAACTGTATTTTTATCTAAGCAATTCAAATTGTAATTGATTAGCAACTCCTCCCTTGCAGTTATTTATTTTATCGCACATACGAATACACAGTTTCCGTCACGCACCTCAAATATGCAATTGGGTTGCTTATTTGTTTACCTAGGTCGTGTAATATTTATAAACCATGCAATATTCCTCGATGCTTTTGGCCTTCCCTCAATGTACCTAGCCACTCCTTTATTTTGATCCTTATCTTTTAGCTGTATATAATTTCTTGACAGTGCATACCTACGCATACTTCGTGTATATCAAACCAGCTGCATCCAATATTTGTAACTGTAACAGGGTTCGACATACTCCATCAATTTAGTAACTTTTTCGTAACATACCTTTATTCCATCCATGAAAAATAGGCCCAAACCATGTAATGACGATGGTGTTATGCGATATATCCTCTCGTTGACACAAAAATCAGTTTTTATTGGAGGAAGTTCCTTGGGTACCCATTGTTTATGTAGATTTTTGTACCTCAAGGGCTCCTCAATGTCACCTATTCTCTCATCATGATAAGAATATTACCCCCCTTCAGCAAGAATAAATTCCATGTGTTTACAAAATTTTCTTCTAATATTTTGACCTCTAGTTGGTCTCCCTCTTTTAGACCTACTACATGTCTCACTTTCTTCTTCTCTACCTGAATTTCCCTCACTCAAGGAAGACAGATCTGAAAAATACCTATTTTGTGTTACCTACACTCATAAGGATTTTGGATGAAGTTCTTTCATGGTGATGTGATCCCAAGGTGACATTATGATTAATCTATCATTTCATTGCTAGAATTTGGTAGGTTATAAGGTAATGAAGCCTTGATAGATTGCAAGTTATTGTTACTACCATCCAAATGTTTCCATCATAAATTAAATCTACTTAATTTTTTAACTCCCAAACTTTGTAACAAGTGTTAAATGTGACTATGGTCCACTAGTTACACAACCAAGGCCTCAAATGTATTCTCTAATTGTAATCAAAGGACTTTTTCTCTTCATTCAAGTAAATAAACTTGAAGGGAAACACCGCCAATTGGTTAATGGGGAGGAAGTGTGTACTAGGCCTTGTTAAGTCATCATAATTTTATGCTTTGGCAATAAAAAATGTTTAAGTCATCTTAAATCTTCCTATTTCTAATTGCGAGGAGACTTTTGGTATGTTTTAAGTTTGGATTAGTGGTTACATCAATGTTCTAGTTCTCTATGACAAGGTTTCAACATCTTAAAATAGTGAAAGTTAGTGCTCATAGTCATTTGAAACAACAAAATTTTGATTATGTATGATGGTAGGATTTGATAACTTAAAGTTAAAAGAATTTTTTTCAATTTAAGGGGTTAGAACTTTCTTTCCTCTTTGCATATTGGTTTGATGCTTCAAACGATGCATTTATTATCCCACTTCTATAATATTGTATTCCCATCCCATTGCAATTGTTGCAATTGTTGGAGGAGTTGATACCAAAAATTCATATCAAATACCACGTTATTGAAGCAATTTTCTATGTTTTTACTATTTCTTTGAAGTTCTTTTGTGTTGTATGGATCCGTACAATCTTGAAATGCTCCGAGATCATTGTTGTAGATAAATATATGTGTTCCCTTTCATTTTCATTTGTTTTGAAGTGATAAATCACTATTTTGTTTGAGAAAATAATCAAATACAAGGACTGCCTTGTTTTGCCTATGTAAGGGTTTGAGGGCTAAATAGAAATGACATCCACCAATCCATCCACTGTCTTGGAACTGTAACTTGGTGGATTGGTGTGAAACATGGTATGATAGAGTTTCATTTCATTTAGGGGTCTGTTAAAGAAAGAAACTTGGCATTGAATTGATGCGCTAGGGATGACAGTGGCATTTTTCTTGTGAATTTGTGGTTGTTAAGTCAGGGTGTATCAATTTGTTGGATATCTTGGTAGATTCATGGTGACACTATTTTATGGTCCAATCTCTACTTCGAAAAAAAATATCTACTACAACTCTAAGAGCTATAATGGGATGACATTAAAGGAACCTTCATATGAAGGATCTTCTAATGAACAACCTTTGAATGAAGGTCCTTCATGTAAAGGTTCATTTTATAAAGAATTTTGGACATTGAATATTTAAAATAAAAAATACCTTCATTTGAAAGTATTGACATGGCATCATTTTTGAATGAAGGTTTTTCATTCAAAGGTCATGACGAAATCACCTTCAAATGAAGGTCGTTCATTTAACCTAAGGTTTTCTCATAATGCCATCATTGGAAAAGTATGATCAAATTCTTCTATTATGAAGAATTGGTCTATGTGGCTCTAGTAATCACTATAAATTTTTGTAAGGATAAAATGACTAAATATTGCATTAGCTAGGAGAGAATCAACTTTGAGTTCTTCAAAGATTATATTCCTCTATTCATAATTTTTAAGGGTTGTGTGTGGAGGAGGTTATCACTCCCAAGAAGGGAGGAGACCTTTCCTTGCATATGTTTTTGGTTATTAAAGAAGAATTGTATGCCTATATTTCCATTCATTAGATCTAGCATAGCCTAGCATATAATTGGACTCCTTTTCCCCTATAAACTTCCATTTGTTTGATTTTATGTTATGTAAGCGTAATTACATGCTAGGCCATTACAGGTTAAAGAGAATGGGGGTGCCAAACTTATAGTACTCATTGTCCCTTGGTCATCGATTTTCTCTAAGTATCATCAATCTCATCCTCGACACTGGTATTGACCTTGTTTTCACTCCTCCATACTCTTCCTCAGCGCTGGTATTGACTTTGTTTTCACTCCTCCAAACTCTTTGTCGGTGCTGGTATTGACCTTGTTTTAACTCCAAACTCTTCATCAACATTGGTAATGACCTTGTTTTCACTCCTCCAAACTCTTCCTCAGCACTGGTATTGACCTTTTACTTCTTCAATTTGACCAGCTACAACCTAGTTTCGTTAGGTTTTAGAGTATGTTAATTAAATTCAAAATTATGGCACCATTTAGCTAGGTTTTAATATTGTCAAAATAATGGTGCCATTTAGCTAGGTTTTAATATTGTAAAATATAGTTAAGTATATATTAGCTATATTTTACATAATAAATAATATAATTATTCGACTTATTATAATTATATATTATATTCTTTAACAAAATTATTAAATATATATAAAATTGTAATAATTAATAATTAATAATAAGTAAATTTTTATATAATATAAAATATAATTAGTATAATATATATTTAATATAATAGTAATATTAGATTAAATTATATATAATATAATTATATTTATTATTATATAATAGTATATATAGGCTTTTACCTGATATTTTAGAGGATTTTACCATTACACTACAGATGGTTTACCATTAAATGGTAGTTGAAACTTGTTTTCCAATGACACAATAGTGGTTTCCAGGCATGAGATTTGTTTCAAGCTCAAATATCACAATATATGTAGCCTATTAGCTAATACAAAGAGAGATAGAAACTAAAAAGATAGAGAATGAGAGAAAGAGATGAATTTAGATAGATAGATAGAGAGAAGATGAGAGAGAGAAAGAGAGAGATACAAAGAGAAGAGAGAGAGAGAGAAGAGAAACTAAATTTTGATTGGTTGTTTCATGTCAATAATCCAAGGATGGCATGTCTCCTTGGGGAGTTATGCTCAAGGTAGCATGCCATTTGATTAAAGATATGATAATTCTCCTTTAAGACCTCTTCAATGTACCCATTGCACACTTAAGGAGACAAAGATAAATATAGGGAAGAAAATATAGAGAGAGAGGGAGATAATGAGAAACATACAAATAGAAAGGGAGACAAAGAGATAGAGAGAGGTAGAGAGATAAAGAGATAAGGATGAATAGATAGAGATATAGGGAGGGTGATTGATATATCTCTCCCTTTCGCTCTCTATCTCTCTATATCTCCCACTATCTATGTCACTCCCTCTTCCCCCCTCTATCTATTGAGCTATTCTCCCTCTCCCCCTTTCTCTCTCATTCACTCCATCTCTCCCTCCATCTCTCCTACTCTATATCTCTATCTCTATTTCTCTTTTTATCTCCCTCTCACTCCTCTCTCTATCTTTTTCTATCCATATCTTTCTCTACCTCTATCATGATCTCTCTATCTCTTTCACCATCCCCCTAGCTCTATCTCTCTATATCACCCCCTTTCTATGTCTCTCCCTCTCCCTCTATATATATTGAGCTTTCTCTCCCTCTCTCCCCTATCTTCTTCTCTCTCTCCCTTTCTACATATCACTCTCCCTCGCCCCCTCTTCTTTCTCTCCCTTTTCTACCTATCTATCTCCCTCTCTTCTCTATCTTCCTCTTCAACCTATCTCTCCCTCTCTTCTCTCTCTTCCTCTTCAACCTATCTCTCCTCCTCTACCTATCTATATCCCTTTCTCTCCCTCCCCCTCTCTATCTCTCACCATCTCTCCCTCCCTATCACCCCTATCCATCAACTCTCTATCTCCATCTCTCTTCCTTTCTCTTCCCATATATCTCCATCTCTCTTTCTCTTCCCATATATCTCTATCTCTCTCTTTCTCTCCCCATCTATCTCTATCTCCCCATATATTAACTAACAAGGCATGCAAGCATACAATAGTATATGTTGGTAAAACTATAATAGTGTTTAATTAAACTATAAGTAACACTTATCTTTCTAATGTCAAGCCTTCTTATAAAAAAAGTGTTTTATTAAACTATAAGTAGATTATTGTCACCACTCTTCATTCCACATGAAATGCCAAATGTAGCAATTGTTTTGTTACTTTTGTCAAATTTCATTAACCAAGCTATTTAGTGGGTTGAATAAAGTTGTGTTATGACACTTGGTCTCTTTAAAATGATTAGACAATATTAGGGAGATCAAGAAGGGGAGAAAAGTAAACTCCTTCAAAATAAGGGTAGTTGTGGGTTTGTTGGTTTTCTTTATATACTATATACTTAATTCCTCTAGGATAAATAAGTCACTGTATAAATGAAAGATGTTTGATCATCTACCTAATATTGTTTTGTGTTTTTGAAATGGAAGAGATCTACAACTCTATAGAAATTTCTATATGCTAATGGTCAAATTATTAGACTATTTAGATCATTTTAATTGACTACTACATAATAGTTTATGTGTTGAAAGAATTGTTTCCATTCTTTGTAGTTTTTACATTGGAATACAAATTGTATTTAATTTCATGCCAATATACTTCTTTCATAAAGATATTTGTTTGATTTTTCCTTGCTATTTTCATCTTAAAATTTAAATAAATGTATTTTATAATATAGAATTATTTTCAAATTGGGACAAAAAGGATTTTGAGAGATATATTCAATCATAAATTTTACAGTCAAAAATATCATTTAATTTGTATGTTGTAACTTCAGTACTTTTAGTTAAAATAAAAATAGCTTAAAGTTATATGTACATATAGTTAAATTGGCAAAGTTGTGTGTACATTTTATTTTTTACATTTGTTACCTGAACATATTCTAATATTACACATACACTTTATTAGGATTATATCTATTCACAGTAAGATTTTCATTGTGAATAGATTGTTGTAAACAAAATCAAACCACTTAAGTCTTCTCAATTCACAAAGGTAGACCCACCTAGGTTTGGCAGCACCTGAAGAGAAGAAGGTTCAAATCATTTGGCCTTGTTTGTTACCCTAAAATGTATCAAGAGATTGGAAACCTCTTGAGGTATTCTTACCTATTTTTTTGAGAGCTAACAGCCTCCAAACCTCCAAATCCACAAAAAGATTCCACTTGTACGGCCAAATTCTTGCCAAACCCAAAAACACTTGTTTTAGACCAAAATCATGAGGTTTTATTGAATCTCCTACTTCCAAAACCTCCCAAACCTCAAGACCAACTCGCACACAACCCATTAGATCTGTGCATGGGAAAAAATTCATAAAATCAGATCACCCATACAT
>CM021100.1:373717757-373756792 GCA_007115665.2 Sequoiadendron giganteum | reverse complement strand
GGAGTGTGTACTAGGCCTGGTTAAGTCATCATAAGTTTATGCTTTGGAAATAAAAAATGTTTAAGTCATCTTAAATCTTCCTATGTCTAATTGCTAGGAGAATTTTGGTATGTTTTAAGGTAGGATGAGTGGTTGCATCAATGTTCTAGTTCTCTATGACAAGGTTTCAACATCTTCAAATGGTGAAAGTTAGTGCTTATAGTCATTTGAAACAACAAAATTTTAATTATGTATGATGGTAGGATTTGATAACTTAAAAGAATTGGCTACCCAACAAACTTAAAGTTAAAAGAAACTTTTTCAATTTAAGGGGTTAACACTTCCTTTCATCTTTGCATATTGGTTTGAAGCTTCAAACGATGCATTTATTATCCCACGTCTATAATATTGTATTCCCATCCCATTGCAATTGTTGCAATTGTTGGAGTTGATATCAAAATTTCATATCAAATACCATGTTCTTGAAGCAATTTTCTATGTTTTTACTATTTTTCTGAACTTCTTTTGTGTTGTATGGATCCGTACAAGCATGAAATGCTCTGAGATCATTGTTGTAGATAAATATATGTGTTCCCTTTCATTTTCATTTGTTTTGAAGTGCTAAATCACTGTTTTGTGGGAGAAAACAATCAAATACAGGGACTGCCATGTTTTGCCTATGTAAGGGTTTGAGGGCTAAATAGAAATGACATCCACCAATCCACCCACTATCTTGGAACTGTAACTCGGTGGATTGGTGTGCAAAATGGTATGATATATGTTCTTTGAATTTAGGGGTTTGTTAAAGCAAGAAACTTGGCATTGAATTGATTCCCTAGGGCTAACAGGGGCATTGTTCTTGTGAATTTTTGGTTGTTAAGTCAGGGTTTATCAATTTGATGGATATCTTGGTAGAGTCATGGTGACACTATTTGATGGTCCAATCTCTACTTCAAAACAAAAATATCTCTAACAACTCTAAGAGCTATAATGGGATGGCATTAAAGGAACCTTCATATGAAGGATCTTCTAATGAAGGACCTTTGAATTAAGGTATTCATTTGAAGGTCCTTCATGCAAAGGTTCCTTTTATAAATTATTTTGGACATGAAATATTTAAAATAAAAAATACCTTCATTTGAAAGTCTTGACATGGCATGATTTTTGAATGAAGGTTCTTCATTCAAAGGTCATGACGATATCACCTTCAAATGAAGGTTCTTCATTTAACCTAAGGTTTTCTCATAATGCCATCATTGGAAAAGTATGATCAAATTCTTCTATTATGAAGAATTGGTCTATGTGCCTCTAGTAATCACTATAAATGTTTGTAAGGATAAAATGACTAAATATTGCATCAGGTAGGAGAGAATCAACTTTGAGTTCTTCAAAGATTATATTCCTCTATTCATAATTTTTAAAGGTTGTGTGTGGAGGAGGTTATCACTACCAAGAAGGGAGGAGACCTTTCCTTGCATATGTTTGTGGTGGAGGTATTAAAGAAGAATTGTATGCCTCTATTTCCATTCATTAGATCTAGCTTAGCCTAGCATATACTTGGGCTCCTTTGCTCCTATAAACTTCCATTTGTTTGAGTTTATGTTATGTAAGCGTAATTCCATGCTAGGCATGAAAATTGCATGTTAAAGAGAATGGGGGTGCCAAACTTATAGTACTCATTGTCCCTTGGTCGTTGATTTTCCTGGAGTGCCTTCAACCTCATCCTCGACGCTGGTATTGACCTTGTTTTCACTCCTCCATACTATTCCTCGGCACTGGTATTGACTTTGTTTTCACTCCTCCAAACTCTTCCTTGATGCTGGTATTGACCTTTCACTTCTCCAATTTGACGAGCTACAACCTGGTTTCGTTAGGTTTTAGAGTATGTTAATTAAATTCAAAATTATGGCACCATTTAACTAGGTTTTAATATTGTACAATATAGTTAAGTATATATTATATTAGCTATATTTTACATAATAAATAATATAATTATTCGACTTATTATAATTATATATTATATTCTTTAACAAAATTATTAAATACATATAAAATTATTATAATTAATAATTAATAATAAGTATATTTTTATATAATAAAAAATATAATTAATATAATAATAATATTAGATTAAATTATATATAATATAATTATATTTATTATTATATAATAGTATATATAGGCTTTTACCTGATATTTTAGAGGATTTTACCATTACACTACAAATGGTTTACCATTAAATGGTAGTTGAAACTTGTTTTCCAATGACACAATAGTGGTTTCCAGGCATGAGATTTGTTTCAAGCTCAAATCTCACAATATATGTAGCCTATTAGCTAATACAAAGAGAGATAGAAACTAAAAAGATAGAGAATGAGAGAAAGAGATGAACTTAGATAGATAGGTAGAGAGAGAGAGAGAGCATGAGAGAGAGAAATATAAGAGATGCAAAGGAAAAGAGAGAGAGGGAAAAGAGAACCTAAATTTTGATTGGTTGTTTTATGTCAACAATCCAAGGATGGAATGTTTCCTTGGGGAGTTATGCTCAAGGTAGCATGCCATTTGATTAAAAATATGATAATTCTCCTTTAAGACCTCTTCAATGTACCCATTGCACACTTAAGGAGACAAAGATAAATATAGGGAAGAAAATATATAGAGAGAGAGGGAGATAATGAGAAACATACAAATAGAAAGGGAGACAAAGAGATAGAGAGAGGTAGAGAGATAAAGAGATAAGGATGAATAGATAGAGATATAGGGAGGGTGATTGATACATATCTCCCTGTTGCTCTCTATCTCTCTATATCTCCCACTGTCTATGTCACTCCCTCTTCCCCCCTCTATCTATTGAGCTATCTCTCTCCCCCCTTTCTCTCTCATTCACTCCATCTCTCCTACTCTATATCTCTATCTCTATTTCTATTTTTATCTCCCTCTCACTCCTCTCTCTATCTCTTTCTATCCATATATTTCTCTACCTATATCATGATCTCTCTATCTCTTTCACCATCCCCCATTATCTCTCTATATCACCCCCTTTCTATTTCTCTCCCTCTCCCTCTATATATATTGAGCTATCTCTCCCTCTCTCCCCTATCTTTTTCTCTCTCTCTCTTTCTACATATCGCTCTCCCTCTCCCCCTCTTCTTTCTCTCCCTTTTCTACCTATCTATCTCCCTCTCTTCTCTCTCTTCCTCTTCAACCTATCTCTCCCTCTCTCCCCCTCTTCTGTATCTCTCCTCCTCTACCTATCTATATCCCTTTCTCTCCCTCCCTATCCCCCCTATCCATCTCTCCCTCCCTATCCCCCCTATCCATCGACTCTCTATCTCCACCTCTCTTCCTTTCTCTTCCCATATATCTCCATCTCTCTTTCTCTTCCCATATATCTCTATCTATCTCTCTTTCTCTCCCCATCTATTAACTAAGAATCCATGCAAGTATACAATAGTATATGTTGGTAAAACTATAATAGTTTTTTATTAGACTATAAGTAACACTTATCTTTCTAATGTCAAGCCTTCTTATAAAAATAGTGTTTTATTAAACTATAAACAGATTATTGTCACCACTCTTCATTCCACATGAAATGCCAAATGTAGCAATTGTTTTGTTGCTTTTGTCAAGTTTCATTAACCAAGCTATTTAGTGGGTTGAATAAAGTTGTGTTATGACCCTTGGTCTCTTTAAAATAATTAGACAATATTAGGGAGATCAAGAAGGGGAGAAAAGTAAACTGCTTACAAAAAGGGGTAGTTGTGGGTTTGTTGGTTTTCTTTGTATACTATATACTTAATTCCTCTAGGATAAATAATTCACTGTATAAATGAAAGATGTCTGATTATCTACCTAATATTGTTTTGTGTTTTTGAAATGGAAGAGATCTACAACTCTATAGAAATTTCTATATGCTAATGGTCAAATCATTAGACAATTTAGATCATTTTAATTGACTACTACATAATAGTTTGTGTTGAAATAATTGTTTCCATTCTTTGTAGTTTTTACATTGGAATACAAATCGTATTTAATTTCATGTCAATATAATTCTTTCATAAAGATATTTGTTTGATTTTTCTTTGCTATTTTCATCTTAAATTTTTTTAAAAAATATTCTATAATTTAGAATTATTTTCAAATTGGGACAAAAAGGATTCTAAGAGATATATTCAATTATAAATTTTTCAATCATTAATATCATTTAATTTGTATGTTGTAACTTCAGTACTTTTAGTTAAAATAAAAATAGCTTAAAGTTATATATACATATAGTTAAATTTGAAAAGTTGTTTGTCCATTTTATTTTTTACATCTATTAACTGAACATATTATAACATTGCACATACAATTTATTAGGATTATATATGTTCACTGTAAGATTTCCATTGTGAATAGATTGTTGTAAACAAAATTACATCACTTACGTTTGCTCAGTTCACAAAGGTAGACCCACCTAGGTTTGCCAGCATCTGAAGAGAAGAAGGTTCAAATCATTTGGCCTTGTTTGTTACCCTAAAATGTAGATCAAGAGATTGGCAACATCTTGAGGTATTCTTACTTGTTTTTTTGAGAGCTAACAGCCTCCAAACCTCCAAATCCACAAACAAGATTCCACTTGTACAGCCAAATTCTTGCCAAAATCATGAGGGTTTATTGAATCTCGTACTTCCACAACCTCCCAGACCTCAAAACCAACTCAGAGACAACCCATTAGGTCTGCACATGCATAAAAATTCATAAAATCAGATCTCCCATACATCATGAATTAATTATTTAATGGCATAAAAATTAAAAACATCATGAATTAATTATGTAACCAAATAAGTCAAATATAATTCTATTAAATTAATATGAAATAGTTAATACAATCACATAAATCATAAATTTCAATGTCATTGATCTTCTTCTTCATCCAACTCTTTGTTTGTATCATCTAATCCAGATGTGACATTGTAAGGATTGGTCATATCATCATCATCGTCATTGATATTAGTTTCGATAATGTCATTATCCACCCGAATATCATCTTCATGAACATTAAATCCTACATCATCATGAGCTAGTTCCTCCTCTTCGACATATTCATCAGGCACATCATCAACTAACTATTGATCCTGATCATCCTCTACATCATCTTCTAGTTCTTCGGTATCTTCTTCTTCCACCACATTAAAATTTACCATCCTTCCTCTTGGATCATGTCTAACAACATATGACCAGCCCGGTTTACCTAGAACCTCAAAGTAAAATACCTGCTCACATTGGCTTGGAAGAACATAGGGCTCATTTCTAGCTCGCTTGAGATACTTGTATTAACCATGGTAAATCCATTATCATGTTCAATAACAGTTCTCTCGGGATCTCTCTGGTAATTTGAAGGACTTAAAGTCACACTCAATTATATCATCCAAAATCCCATAGTATTGATTTTCTGAGACTTCTAGATGTATGCCGCTTGTAGATGAAACATTAGTCACTTGAAATACTGCAGTTATCCCAAAATCACAAGTTTTCTTTGTGTCATCCAACTTTTCGATTCGAAATTTATGACCATTGCACCACATATCCTTGTGGTGTTTCACCTACAATATGTCAAACATGTAAAAATTATTGCAATATCGCCAGTTGATAAACATATTTATTCTTGGCCGAATGTATGCAAAGAAAAAAATCTCAACATATATATACATCAATATAATTAAAAAATAATAATAATATGGGTGATTAATATATTTATATGTACCTGTTTATCTCTTAAACCATATGCTAAATCAATTTCCCCTGGTGTAACATTGGAATCTCCATTATGATGAGCTTCTTTAACCAATGAAGCCACACCTTCCCATGTTAATGCGTGACTAGATTGTTGGCATCATTCAATCCATACCATCATCCAATCAAGATTGTTTGTGATGTACAAATGTATTGCATCTCACTCTCGACCAATTGAATAATTTTTTTTTGAAATCCACAAACAATGTATAATTTGTTAATCACCACAGTATACGACCTTAATTTATAATTGATGTATATTGAAGATTAATAATTAAATAAGTACAATATCCATAAAAACCAAATGTAAAATGTATTCTAATTAATCTTCATTACCATCTTATAATTACCTCTCACTTTCATCAATCTACCTTTCCCCATCAAGTACTCCCCTTCAAAAAAATTAATGGATTTGGGATCCCAAATGCGATCTACATGGATCTTTGCTGCAAACTTAGGAAGATATTCAATAATGTACACCATGGTCTAGTATACCATATATCCCTCCACCATAGAACCCTCAGGATGTGCTCTTTGTCTAACCAAATCCTTCAAAAATTTCAAGTGCCTCTCAACCATCCACACTGACCTTGTGTCATAGGTCCACACAATTCAATCTCCTCAACTTGGTGTATGAGGTAGTGTTCTTGTGCATTGGAAAATGTCAAAGGTAGACACTTTTTCATTTCACACATTAGACGAGGAATTTTTCTCTTCCAATAATTTATATCTTCTTTATGGATTTATTTAGATGACAACCATCTACAAGTGATTCAAGGCACAAATATATTAATGAGATTTAACAGAAATATACAATATATTACATAACAAGTAAAAAAAATGGAAATTATAAGATGTATACAATGAATTGAACAAATATCGCTACTTACCTCATGTATTCTCCAAGATCATATATAACTTGCTTGACATTATTGTTGAAGTTGTCTGGGAGAAATAGAGGTAGAACGTACTGCAACAATTATAAAATGATCTTTTCATTATTTTTCCAAAAGTAGTAAACATAATACATTGAAAATTACATGAAGTATACAAATATATGTATAATATACCGAAATAATTACCTTAATGAAGGTATGCCAATCATTCGATTTCATCCCTTACCTAAATTTACCTTTCTTTATTATGATATTGTCTATGTTCGTAGAAAATCTTGTGGGAAATCAATTTTTTTTAATGAATTCTTTTATAGAGTTCCTTTGTTGCTCTATTAATAACCAAGGAAGGGAACTTATATTAATTTGGTCTCCATCACTATTTAATTGAATGAAATTTTTCATTGCATGATTGGCTTCCTGAATGTCACTACAAATTTTGACAATTTTTTCTTTGTCATGCCTTCCATCCAATATTTTCCATAACGTTTCTATTATATTCTTTCTGATATGCATTGTATCAAACAAATGCACAATTTGTAGTTGCTCATAGTAGGGCAACCTACTAAATTGTCTAGGATAAATTTTCAGTCCATGTGGAAGCCAACCATTAATGCCTTCACGACCTTCATGAAGCATATAAGTTAAACAAATTAACAATGACAATCATTGTCAGTTACAACATGAGTAAACAAAACACAATATAAAAATATAAATTCAAAAAATATCATATATGATAGATAAACAATTTGATCCGATGTATAACCTTGACGATTAATTCTATTATATTCCAACTTCCATAGGCGAGGTGTCATTCTTCGTGGTTTTGATGTAGTCTCTTCTTTCCCATTGAAAATATGTTTTTCAATAGTTCAATACTTATGATTTTTGTGCAGGAAGTGCCAATACTCATCAAACACCTGCTTTCCTAAACTTGTTGAACAATGAGATTTCATCTTTGGACCATAAATTGGACATGCAAATTTTCCCTTTGTTTGTTGACCTACAAGATCATATATAATTGGATTAAATATGTCAATTTTTATAATTATATATAATGAATAGATTATTTAAAAAATATGCATGATATATACTTCATACCATTAAATATCATTAAAGTCATGCATTCAAACATTATAGCATACCACAAAAATGTGTTAGCCCTAGGGCATCATGAATTGTCCATACAAGAATTGCATGGAATTGAAATTCTCTTTGTCTTATTGGTCTAGATACGTCATACATAGTGACGCCATTCCATAACATTAGTAACTTATCGATAAGAAGCTCAATATATACATTCATATATTTAACTTGGTACTTACCTAGTTGAATGAACATAAACATTACATAATTATAATAACCATTTTTACTACAATATATATAAATTAATGTACATGACTATTAAATGAAAAAAAAAAAGTCATTATGCAAACAATAAGACAAATGAGATGCTACTACATTAAAGAAAATTGATGTAAAAAATACCTGGAACAATCATTTCCAACATTATGTGCTCCCTCTTTATTGGCATCCATGGATGAATTTTATTGTTGATAACAAAAACAGGTCACATCGAGTAAATAGATCTTAGCTCTCCAAATGGATTAACACCATCCACTGCCAATGAAAGCCTAAGATTATGAGTTTCTTCATTAAACTATGGCTATTTTCCTTCCATGTCCCTAAATGTAGAACCATCTGCAGGCATTCAAAGAATTTCATCTCCACTTCTATTATGTGCATGGTAATCCGTAAGTTGCGCTAAGCTTTCGCACCTAAATAATCAGAATATAACGAAGAACCTTGCGATGCACCTTTTTTGTTAGTTGATCTGTTCGATATCTACTAATATGACATTCCGAGCATTCTATTGAAAATTCATGTTATTTATGATATATAATATGATCATTGGGACATGCATCTATTGCTTGATACTCCATTCCAATATCTTTCATAATTCTAGATAAATCTTGGTATGAGCGAGGTAAAATATTTGACGGTGGTAAAAAAATTTCACCAATCAATCTACAACAAAAAATAATTTGTTAATATAAAGAATATTAATGGTACATATTTCATCCTTTATTTACTAGTGATGAACTAACAACAACTAAAATATATGAAAAAAGATGACATATATGACATACCTTAACATCTATGAGATTGCTATGTTGAATAAACCATTCATAACCTTCAAGTTCATCAGCAACAATACAAGAGAGAGAAGAGTTGTTTGGGAGCCTTCATAAAGGGGCTTGTATGCCTTCTCAAGTACAAGTAAATCATGAACATCATCAAATTCATCTCGATCATCATGATCAGTTGTGCCACTAAATGTGTCATGGATCAAAGTATTTGTACCATCTTCAACTATGTTTTCTGGTGCATGATCATCTTCTTCCATAGTATCATTAACTTCATCTTTGACATTCATAGCTACATGTTCCTCTGTGTGCAAAACCACATTCTCAAGGCCGTAATAATCCATATCATGTGCCCTAGGGCACCCCACCTTTATAATTTAATGATAGACACAAATAAACCATAATCATTATCAAGTTATTTTTTATATATATATAAAATGTTAAAATGATTAAACATTTTCAAATTCAATCAATATAAACACATATAATGAACAACTTACCAATGGACGATAATCATGCGCCCTTCAATGTGACCATGCTTCATACAATGTTTCTCAGTTGTTGTGATTAAAAGTCTTCTTGTCTTTAAGCCCTTGCAATTATTGCAAGGACAATAACATTTCCCATCACCCTTTATTTTCAATGTAGCCCACAATCTATCAAGTGTCTCTTCATTTTGTTCTAGACTATAATTATCTGACATGATTTTTCTTTGCCAAGCTTGAATATTTAGATCTTCAAACAATATCAAACTCACACTCCAATAATTTTTAATTATAGACAAGTAACAAAATATAATAATTCTGATATTTTACACCAAAAAAATTCAACATGCAACCACCCTTGCAAAAGAGAAGATAGTCTGAAGTTAATGACCCCAAAAAACACTTAAAAATCCTAATTCCAAAACTTATTAAATTCTGATTTTACTATGATTTCCAACCATTAGACTCCTAAAATCATAATATTGAACTTGCACAACAAAATCTACAAATGAAATTCTTAAAATGAACAAGTCTAAAAATGAAATCTGATGAGATGTTGCTTTAAAATATTATTTTCAAACTTGGAAGTACAAATGTGAATGCTATGACCAAGTCCTCAATGATGCCCTCAGGTTCCACTGTTGACCTATCTACCAACTGTAGAACAATTGTTGTAGGTCTAAGGTTTATTAACAACAATATCATAATTTTTTCCTTAGTCATCACATTAATGGTTATACCCAGGTCAATCAAGGTATTTTTTGATGAGGATACCATTCACAAATGAATTATGGAAAAAGGAAATGGCTACCCTCAACCTGGCAATAATAGAAAAATTATATAAGAATAGCTCTCATCCAATCTATGGTTAAGCAACCTCTCTAATCCCACCAACAAGATCAATTAGCCTAATATTCACAATAGCTTTCCCTATGGATTTTTTTCCAATTTGTGACCCTCCTTCATTGATGTCTTTGGATGCACCCTCCATGAACCTATCATGAGTTATTTTCTCTCCTTTAGACTTTGTAGATGCTTCAGGTACATCTAGATTAAGTTTAGGTGTGTCATCTTGGGTTTTAGGTTTTCTTTCTAGTTTGGCACTAGAATCACTAGGTTCACCTATTTTGACAATCCGAGAGAGCTAGGGTTTGAAATTTTGAATTGATGGAAAAGGACCTATAGGTTTAAATTCTTAAGAAACAAACCACAGAATAAAAACCATCCTAGACTTCATACAATTCTCACCAGCTCAATTGAAAATGCATGACATACAAACCCTAGTAAACCCTAGGATATTAGAGCTCTTAGAATTTTCACTAACTCTCCATACCAGCTTAATTCAATGCAATTGACACAAAGAAGTGTGATTATTTTCTTAACTATATGGAAATTCAATGTTAATTCCTTCTACCACCATTCGTCAGAGCTCTTCATGTCGTTTCCTCAAACTTGATCACTTTATCTACTCTTGAACGATTGCAATTATGGGGAAAAATGAGCCAACAAACTTCTTTATGGCCAAGGAATGGAGTGTATAACCATTAATTTCTTATAGAAATCTCACGTAAGCAAGTTGACACTTAGTCATTTGAGTTCAAATTATGGTTGTTGATCATCTTGTTTTAAAACTCTATCAGTGGCTCTCCTTCATCACTGTCATAATAAATAGTCAAACTCACTTTATTTATTTTCGTCGAACTCACTTTTATTTATTTTCGTTGAACTCACATTTACTTATTTTCATCAAAATTTTGATGAAAATTCAGGTTTTTCAAAATTTCGACAAACGTCGGGGATAAAATTTTAAAAAAATGAAAATTAGACATCAAATATCACAAGTACTCAACGATCATCCTAGTTTACATCTTTCGTCAGAAATTTTTGTCGGATTTTGTAGTCAAATGAGTTAGTGATCAAAAATTGAGAGAGGTTATCATAGAGAAGACCAATGTGATCCCATAGCCTTAGACAAAAAATTTCTATGTGACATGGTGTGCGAGTAACTTCCCATTAAATATTGCTGTCCTTTTGCACTTTAGACTCTTAAGGGATATCACTAGTAAAATGTAGCTCAAACTATTTCAACATGTTTGAGTGTGAAAGAGGACCATGCCTAGCCTTAACATACCCATTCGGATGTGTTGGAACTATCAGTTTGGTTGTACAAGTTGCATAAAAAATGTTACACCCCTTTGCAAATGAAATTTATGGCACATACATTAGGTTGAATGGCATACATTACAACATCGAATAATTTTTTATTTTGTGTTAAGCATACATCATAACTAGTGTTCATTATAGTGCACTTAATGTGTTTATTCACACATGTTGATTACAAATTTTGAGTGAAGGTTCTCATATCTATAATTTCCTATGCAAAAATCAATAAGGAATTTCTCACTTACCAACAAGTGATGTTCCCTCTACAACTAAAAGACATTATTGGGGATTAAATGTCTCAACCTCTCCAACTTCGATTTCTTCACCATCTCCTTTGCTAGTAAGTTTCCAATGTTTCCACTATCCATAATGACTTTGTAGCATTTACCTCTAGATTTTCATTTGGTTTTAAATAGATTTATCCTTTTCTCTTTCTCCTATTGTAGCTTATCTAGTTTAATAAAGTGAATTAGTTAAGACAAGGGCACTGTGTTATCCTTTTATTATTGTACCTTATCTTATTGTACCTTATTATGAATAAAGAGAAATAGTTAAGAGAAGCACAATGATCATAGTCTTATTCATGAAAGGGGATGTCACTATGATGAAAGGGAAAAAAAGATAACTACTAAGAAAAGAGTCAAAACCATGAAAGGGAAGATTGCAATGTTGAAGTAGTTATTAGAGATAAATACTCATCAAAATTTGAGGGTTTAAAGATAAAAATAGATAAGATTTCATGTAGAAGCACAACCGTGTTCCCAACAAATGCATGTCAAGGCTACGAAACAAGCATGTACATCAAAAGGGAAAGGACTATTTTAGAGACTCATGTTAGGATAGTGATGATGAGTTAACTATGAAAAGGATAGTCATCAATCTCATTCAAAATACTAAGACATTCCACATTCATAGCCTCAAGGATAGTTCTTTCAAATGGAGGTTTATGCATGAAGGGTATAGTTGGTGAGTTTCTCAAAGGACAAGGTCAATGAAATGCAAATTATAACTATCATAAATACAAGGAAAGTCATAGATATGAGTTTCATAAATATAAGGACTATTCACATTAGAGGATAATCATTATTGAAACCAAAGTATTATCATGAAAAAGGGACAAACCTATCAATTTGTATCCTATATAGCTACCCTTTATGGAATGAGATGACAGCCCTTTAAATCTTACATAATGAAAACCATAAAAATATAGTAAAGGTAGACTATATGCATCTTTTAATACATAAAGGATGATTTATAGTGGCTTTTAAATCTTCTTTGCAAGTACTTGGTGACTATGGAAACTAAATTAGTGTTCTATACCTTTGAATTAAAGTAAGGGACAAAATGGTAGTCATATTTTGAAAAGAAGATGACATTGGACAATGCAAAGGTATGCAAGTACACAAAATAAAGGGGCAGAAACTTGAGGGGACAACCAAAGTCAAGGTGTACCAAGAAAACTATGTGAGGGGGAAACAACTTGATCAAAAGGGGGCAACCATAGATAAAGGGGGAATCCATGAGTTATGGTTAATAGTGTTGAAAAATAATGAATGATAGTCAAATGCCTTCTTTAGCATCTTTATCAAAATTATTTTATTGAATTCTTTCTTCCATCAACAATGTGATGCATAATCTTAGCTCCAATTGATCATGATGAAAATGATCATGCATTAATGTGGAAATTATGCATGAAACTATGAACATTATGCCAAACCCTTTTAAATAACTTGGACTAAGATGGAGTAATGGGAGAGAATAAAAAGAACTTAGAATGCATGCCATCAACTAAATGCATTAAATGTGATTATCACTAAAGTGTAAATTCTTGTCTTACCTTTGCTAAAACATTCTATTAAATTCAAAAAACTTGGCATGCTTTACAAGAATACTTTCAAAAATTATTGCTGAATAATGACTTCTTAAAGTACAATAAATAGTTGACAATAAATGAGCAATATAATGACCTCTACATATCTTCAAAAGGAAAATATTCTTAAGGTGAAATCATTAGAAACATAACACAAGACCATGATACATAAAGGGCAGAAACTTCATTCACACACATATAAAGAGATATTAAATACACCCTAATGAAACCCTATCAATGTTTATATGAAACCATTATACACAAAAATTAAGCAATCAATTTGCATACATACAAATCAATCCAACAAACCATCCAAGTCTGCTCTACTCTTTATTGTGTCAAGTATTGCTTCATGGTTAGACTCACACACCTTCCACACATTCTTATTTTTAGGTCTACCCTTATATTTAATCAAATGAACGTTGGAAGCGATGACAAGTTTTGCATAGTGAAGAATACTCTAATGCATTTTGAAGTCCTCAAACAACCAAATTGGAGCATTCTTAATTGGTTACCTTCTAAGCCATGTTCTAATAGAAACCACCAAACCTGTAGGATATTCTATGTTTTCTCCATCTAAAACTAGGGCCTCCAATTTCTTTTTGGCCTCTATACAACCACATAGGTAATAATTTGTTACCTCTTCATTGTATTCATCTAAAATCATTGCATAAACATGACCTACATTGATATGTTGATCCAGTTAGTAATGAACATCACAATAAAACAAAAAAGTAAGATAATACCAGGAATCTCATATTAACTATGCAAGAAGATATATTACTTGGTTCTAGTCGATTTGATACATGATCAAACTCAATGGATGATAGCATCTCCATGTTTTGTAGAGCTGTCGGGAGCTGATACATGTCAAGTTTTGTTAGACTTCTTACAGACCATTTATCAACCCACTTTTTTGAGTCACAATCATTCCATGTGCGAAGTGTACATACAAAAAAAATGCATGCCATCTTCTACATATGGATAGTCCATGTACCTACATTGGAGCTTCTAAAGGAGTGTAGCTCACTCAAACTTGTTAGTGTACAACAATCCTCAAAAATTCCAATGTTATTATCATCTAGCAACTAGAAAAATTTACGAACTAAAGAATTACCTTCACTACCTAGACCCATTGCATGATTGTACCACTGGACAATTGATTTTGCATTTATCTTGATTCTCCAGTGTCTTTATACTTTAACTCTTCTTGTGCTAGGGATTTTTTGATATATGTGTTTGGAATTAAGGTGTCTCAACCTTGTAAATTCCTAGCATGTATTTATTTGTTTTGTAATTAATTGTTTCCAAATAATGTATTTAAGTTGCATATCCTATTTTGTCATTTAGTGTGAGTGGACACGGTGAGTTGTCACTCCACTTGGAAGATGACTAGGGTGGTCAAATTGGTCTAGGAGGTTCTAGGCATCCCACTTTGTGGTAGGAGTTATCTGCCAAGTGTAGACACTTTGGAGAACGTGTAATGTAATCATGATTGAAACGGTTATGACGGAGTCCTATGACATGTAAGAGCTAAATAAGGAAGATTCTATGATAGGTGAAGACATGCAAGACATGCATGCAAGAGCATCTTTGACTAAGGCCTATTTGGGCACCCAAGGAGCATCTATGACATGTTGTAAGAGAATATGCTATGTGTATGATAGATTCTCTTACAGCTGTCATAACGGTTATTTCTGGCATATTCTATGACGGTGTAAGAACTGTAAGATCATCTGTCATTGCCCAAACTTAGGAATGGGCGACCCACTTATGGAATGCATGTTGGGAAAAGTTTCAGGACTTATGACACACTTGGACATGTGTCCCTAGGCGTGGGTTTTGGGCCATGCACTCATGTTGTACGCCTATCTCAAGAAGATGCCATTTTGGCCTTGTAAAAGTCTATATAAGCAGTACTTTGGATGGGCGACATATAGTTTTTGACAGGTACTATTATGCTGTTGGATTGTCTCCAGATACGAGTGTTGAAGACTCCATGATAGCTTGCATTGCAAGTGTGTTGTAAATAACAAATGTTTTGATAATACATTGTGCAGGTTTTGGAGTGTGGGGTTTTTTACCGAAAGGTTTTCCCCACAGTAAATCTTTGTGTCACTTCTATCTTCTGTCTATCTTTCTGTATGTGTGTGATTGCAGCAACATCTACGTTAACATATGTTTAACATTCTGTAATTGTAAGGGTTAAAATGCATTTGCACTCTCCTCTCCTCATAGATTAGTGTAGGAAACTGTAATTCTGCACACCTAGTTTCCTTTAAACATGCACCTACTCCATCATGCTCTCCTTTCCATGTTTGTCCTCTAAGATGTTCCACATATGTTGAACACTACTGATCCTATGCATACTAATCAACCGGTAAAAAATATTGGAGCTCTCAAATTGTAATATACAATTATCTGACCATATGATATGCTGATTGAATTATATTTCCCTACTAGAAAAATTAGTATAGAACGTCTGAAAGAAACATTCAAAAAACTATAAAATGTGTATCATCACTGAGGTAAAAATGATACTCCTCCAATACCTTCTTGTTATCCTCTATACTATCATTTGCATAAATGAATGTTGTATGCAAAAATATAGTAACTTGTGTGGAGTTGCAGTATTATGATATTGCACCTCATTATGTGTCTATAGTGTGTAGTTCTATATGAAGTGGGTATGTGCAGGATCATCATTGAAAAAATAGGCCCTTAAGTGGCAATAAAAATTCAGAAAATTAGAGTTAGGCACCTTGACGTAAAATTTTGAATAAGTTATCTATATTATTTCAAAAATATGTAGAAAATTGAATGTAGTTTCTTAACTACTAGGTTTATTTAAAAAAATTAAAAATCTATTTGGTGAAAATTTAAAATTTTAATGCAGTACCACTTAAATTTTAGGGAAAAAATAAGAAGTAGGTGTCTGTCTGACCACCCTAACCACAATAAAATGTTAATATTTTTTTATAATATTTTATATATAAGTAGACGATTCATGTCCCGATGTGATGCATATTTTTTTGTAATTTTCTTCCAAGTAAATAATTAATTATGAATTTTTTATTACAACTTTAACAAAATATAAAAACTCATATGTCTGACCACCTTAACTTGGTCAAAAATTCATGAAATTCATTTTTTTCTTTTTTAATCCTATAGTATGTGAAGCATAGAATGTGACACATGTTTCAAATTCAAAAAATGTGATACCATTTGAAAGCTATAGATGTTTTTCAATTAGCCTATCAATTATGACTTTTGTAGTAATTAAAATAGAAAATGAATAATAATATTTATTAAATTCAAAGTAAAATTTTTTTTATATTGGTGGAAAGCTGAGAATCCCCTTTAAAAACCCTTTTCGTTTCATCAATTTTGGGTAAAAAAAAGGTCGTCAACTACATGGGCTATCATATCACTTACGTATTGCCACTTTTTGGCCCATCATGATCTTGCACATACCCAAGTCAACAACTGAAATGATGCTATGAAGTGGAAACGTGTCCTTGCATAACATGAACTTCTATTCCAACCATTGAGCTCTATGTGTATTCATTTCATGTACTCACATAACACATGATCATACAAAATGCCCATAAACTGATACACTTGAATCTTATCACTGACCAATTCACACTTCTTTGCTTCTATCCCATCTTTTAGACTATTGGCCACTATATTGTATTTTCCAAATTTCAAAATTTTGTTTCCAATTTCATGTTTACTAGCCATGTGTTGGAAAATTGGAAAAAAATTCATGCCATCACAATGATAACACATGCCATCCAAACATGATTTCTTGTAGAAAAATTGACCATCCACTCATTCACATAAAATTTTAGATAAGAAATCCCTTGAATATTTAGGTGGAGTCCTTATGTCATATTCCTACAAAACATTGATAAACATCATAATGGTTAGGAAAATCAATATATACTCTACAACAACAAGTAGTGCTTGCATGATTTATTTTTACATAAAAAGGCTTTAGAATTTCAAAATACCTAAATGACATATTTTAACTTGAGGAAACCTCTCTACAAAATTGGAAAAAAAAATTGGTTAAGAATGGTATCCGAAAAATGCTTTGAATGTGGCTCATGTATTTGACTACCAATTCTCCTTCTTACAACATCTCTTTGATTGGGAGAGACCCTCGTGTTATTCTTCCAATAATCTTGTATTAGAAATCTCAAGGCTTGAGCAATTTCTTTATCTTTCAATGGTAGTCTACCCGAGAATTCCAATAACTCATTGCTATTTGGATCATCCACTCTTTCGTACCTTCTTTTGACTCTCATTAGAGATGGTCTACCTATTTTCAAATATTTACTCATCTTTGTAATTTTCATCTTATTCCTAGTGTGATTGATCAACAATGTTGTTGTCATCACATGTTGAGTGGAAAAACTATCTTTCATGTGTGAGGTAGAACCCATGCTCTTGTATGCACTCATCAGATTCATTATAATGAATTTATCACTTGATTTTTTTGATGTTCTTAGTCCAATAATCTCCATCGTGTGCCCAAAATTGAGTTGCTTCATCATTTTAGCATATCTTTGACATCTATGTTTTGGAATCTTATTAACCATTGGTTTCAAAAATTTAGCATCAATATCAATCAAATATTTAGTTTTTCCTTGCAAAACTCTAGGAGGATTTCTCAAAGGTAAAGTTGTGTCAACATTAGGAATGCCAACAAAATCATGGATAGATAGTGTACATTCAATCAAAGCTGAAATCGATGAAATACCTTGATATTTACATGTAAACGATGTTTTAAGTCCAACTTGAGATGTGGTATGTGGATTTTCTTCAAATAGAGATGTGATTGTCAATGTACTTTCAAAACCAAATGTTGTTGATGGTGTCTCTTCAGTTGGAGATGTGATTGCTGATGTACTTTGAACATGAGATATTGTAGATGGTGTGCATTGAACTTAACTTATGGTTGATGATGTGCCCCCAACTTTTGGATTTGTTTCTCTCCTAGCACAAAGTTTTTGCATATATTCCCTTTGTGCTGCCAATTCAACAACTCTCTTTGATTGCATGAGAATTTCTTCCTCTATGGGCTGTAATTTATCTTCTTTGTGAGCTTACATTTTTAGCTTCATATAAATTTGATGTTAAAGATTCTTTTCTTTTTCCCTTGGCATGACGTTGAATGCTACATGTTCAAAAACACACATAGAGCACAATTAAGTAATGCATTTTATGAAACATATTCATATCACTTATTACATTTCATTTTATGAAATACACAAATTATTTAATGTAATGCATTCTTATCTTTGATTAAATTTCATTAAAAATATTTAAAAATAAAATCATTACTTCATGTTGTGTAACTAGTAACTAGATTTGGATCTATCTATGAAAAATTTAAATTGTAATCAAATCACTGCCTTGTTTATGCTACTTCATTTTGCATTTTCTTCTCATGCATCACTATGAGACAACTTTTATTTGAGGATTTTTTTAAAAGATCTCACTTCCTTTTCTATGCTACTTCATTTTCTATACATTCCTACAAAATTATTTTATGAAACATGTCTATGCTATCACATTTTTTATACATGTTTAACAAAGCATTTTATGAAACAAGGAAGTGAGCTATTTGCAAAATTGCCTCAAAGAAATGTGGTCTCTATTGGATGTTGTTGTTGTGTTTCTGATATGCGGTTTTCATTGATGTCAACACTATTAGAATTAATGTCTTTAAAACTATATACGTCAAGGATATTGAGAAAATTGTAATAAAATAAGTTGCAAGTTATTTATGAAGTAGTGAAGATCAGTATGATGTAAAGTTCAATATGTTGATGGTAAGAAGTTGTGGATTAAAGGGTTTGTTTTAAAACCTATCTAGTTTATCCACCAAAAGTTATAGAGGTGTGCATGAAGATTTGAGAAAGTTATGAGCTTTTGTGTTTCGACAGTCATTTTTTTACTGAAGCTGGTATTCTTGGAAAAAGATAGTGTGATTCTAGTAATCTAAGTTGTTGTGTATGCTCCTATGGTGTTTTTTGATGTTTCAAGATAGTTCTCTATCTATGTTGCACGTCTGCATTTATCGTTGTGCTCACGATCCGTGATTTTCACTTGTGTGTTCATGGCTGATAGGGTGATTGAAACATGTTGTGGATCTTTGAGGAAAAATATTTGAAGGTGTTTTGTGTTCGAGAACATATTTTTGGGTCTCTACTATGTTGTGGCCAACCTTGGTAGATTTTCATTAAAAATTTTTATTGTTTTTGACCTACAATTTGCATTCATCTTATTATTTTGTTGAAGCTGGCATGAGGCAATGTAATTACTTGTTGCGGATATATCTGAGTGATTGTTTATCTCATTTGATGTATGGATGATGTGAAGTGTGTGAGTGATATGTGTGAATAAAGATCAAATCATTCGAAGGTAGAGAAACATGTGAAGAAGAGTGAAGAAATGTAAAGAAGTGTTCATGTGCTTAACTAAAACTGTAATCAGGAATTAGAAGATGCTACTTTCTTAGTTCAAATTCTTTAGATGGATTTAATCTAAATGTTTCTGTAAGATAGTGAGTCTTCCCTTGTATTTGAGCAGTGAGCTCTAGGCACTGTGTGTGAATGCATGTGCATTCCCATTTATTCTTCTATAGTTTTAATAGAGTATAAATATGTGGATTAACCTTCATCGTGGTTTTGCCCCTAATAGGGTTTCCACGCAAAAATATTGGTGTTATGTGTATTCTAATGTGTTGTTGATTTATGCTTTCATGGATATTAATTAGATCTGAGAATAAGGTTTAATAAAGTTAATAAGTTTGAAATTATGTGACAACTGATTCACCCTCGCTCTCAGTTGTCTACCCTTGTGTTTCCAACAATTGGTATCAGAGCAAGTTCCTTGGAAGAAGTTTAACAACTTGAGGTGATTTGGGATGGCAACATATAAGAAGGATAGCCCAAGATTTGATGGAACAAACTATTCTCTATGGAAGACTCAAATGGAGTGTCATTTGAGATACATTGGTGAATCTTACTCGAACATTACAAGTAATAGGTATGTTATTCCTCTAAATGGTCCTACTACTACTGCTCAAATTAGGGATGTTGAATACAATATCAGGGCTAAAGAAGCATTGTTAAGTTCTTTGAGTAATTCTGAGATGATGAATGTTATAGAACTGAAGACTTCTTATGAGATCTACAAAAAGATGGAAACTTTGGATGAAGGTGATGATAATGTGAAGATTGCTAAGCTACATAGTCTGGAAGGGAAATATGAACAGTTGAAAATGGGTAATGATGAGAATATTAATATTTTCATGCAAAGAGTGAATGAACTTGTGTGTGGTATCAGATGTTCTGGTGGACAGTTGGATGAATCATAGATTGTTGTTAAAGAGCTTAGATCCTTGCTTGATGTATATAAAATAAAATCTACAACTACTGAGGAGCTCCAAAATGTGACAAATGCAACCAGAGATATGTTGATTCGTAAACTTACTGCTTTTGAGTTGAGTGAATTCAATGATGCCCTTCCTAAGATAGAATTTGCATTCAAAGCTACTACCTTCAAGAAGAGACAAGAAAATATATGATCTGAGTGAAAGTTCTTCTAGAAAGGTATTCAAGTATGAGGAAGAAATGAGACGGATTGAAGAAGAAGGAAGAGAACTGAATGAGCTTGAACCACTTATTGTCAAAAGAGAATCTAGAGGAGAAGGAAAGTATAAAGGAAAGTTGCCTATTAAATGTGTTTCCAACAATAAGATAGGTAAGTTTTCATCAAGGTGTCTGTAAAGAGTCCCTAAACCAAGATATAACAAGCCTAGATTTCAAAATAAGTGTTATTATGTTTTTGATTAAGGTGTGAGAGATGATGAATTTGATAAAGGGAATGTAAGTGAAGATGAGTTTGTGTTTATTTCTATCAAGGAAAATAAACCTATGTCTACTGAATCTACTAGTTGTGCAAATGTGGAGAAAGCCCTAGTTGATCAAGTTGAAGAAAAGGATGAATGGGTAATTGATAGTGGATGTTCTCATAACATGATAGGTGATAAAAGAAAATTTGTGAGCCTGGAAAAGTATGATGGTGGTGATGTAAGATTTGGTGATAACAATGGTGGTATAATCCATGGTAGAAGATGTCTTTCTTTTGACAGTAAGCATAATATTGATGATGTTATTTATGTGGAAGGTTTGAAGCATAATCTTTTAAGTGTCAGATAGATGGTTGATAAGGGATACAATCTTCAATTCAAGAATGAAAAGTGTATAATATTGGGAAGATCTCGAAATGTGATTGCTTCAGGTACAAAAACAAAAGGTAACATTTTTCACCTGAATGCTGCTAGTCAAAGTCGTTTGATTGCTCAAGTTGATGAAAGTTGGTTGTGGCATAGAAGAATGTGTCATGTAAACTTTGATAGTATTATCAACATAAGTTCTACTCAAGCAATGAGAGATCTTCCTAAGTTGGTAAAACCCTCTAATGCCATATGCAAAGAATTTCAGTTAGAAAAGCAAACTAGAATTTCATTTCGGAGCAAACAACATTGTTCAAATGAATTGTTGGAACTATGCATGCTAACTTGTGTGGTCCTACTAGAATCAGAAGTTTTCAAGGTTATAGGTATTTCATGTTGCTTATTTATGATTATTCTAGGATGATGTGGGTTACTTTCTTAAGGGAGAAATCCAAAGCTCTAAAGAAGTTCAATATTTTTAAGGCTATGGTTGAGATAGAGACAGGTCTGAAGATTAAATTTCTAAGATCAGATAGAGGTGGTGAATTTAGTTTCGGTGAGTTTAATTCTTTCCATGAAGTGCATTGGATAAAGAGACAATTATCTGCACCGCGGACCCCTCAACAAAATGGAGTTGTAGAAAGGAAGAACAAGATAGTTGAAGATGTTGTTAGAACTATGATGCTGGAAGGAAATTTTCCTCATAACTATTGGAGAGAAGGTGTGAGTACTACTATTTATATTCTCAACTGGGTTCAAATCAAAGGTGATATTCATAAGACCCCATTTGAGCTATGGTTTGGTCATAAGCCTACTGTTAGATATTTCAAAATCTTTGGGAGCAAGTTCAGCATCAGAAGAGACTAAGATATAGGAAAGTTTGATGCTAGAAGTGATGAAGGAATCTTTCTTGGTTATTCTACTAAGGGAAAGGCTGACCGGTGCTACAACAAGAGATTGAAGAAAATGGTAAAAAGTGAAAATATTAACGTTGATGAAGACATTGCTAGACCATCCTGAACTAGTGGATATCACTCTGATGATCAGAATGACAGTACAAACAAAGGTTAGACTTCAAATCAAGTTCAGATCATTCTGGTGAATCAAGAAGATCAAGAGGAAGGAGAAACTAGTGAAAGTACAAAAGGGATATCACAAGATCCTGAAGTTGAAGAACAACCTAAGACTCCAAAGTATGTGAGATTAAATCATTTAGAAAATAATATTATAGGTGATAAGAACAAAGGTGTCCAAACTAGGAGAAGAATTACAAAAGAATATTGTTTGATATGAAAGACTGAGTCAAGTAATGTAAATGAAGAATGCAAAGATGAACATTGGATGGAAGGAATTGAATTTGAAGAGACTTTTACACATGTTGATAGAATTGAAGTTGTGAGACTATTTCTTTCCTTTGCTTCTTATAAAAAATACAAGGTTTATCCAAATGGATGTCAAGTCAGCATTTCAAAATGTAGAATTGGAAGAATTGTACATTGAGCAACCTGATGGATTTCAATTGACTAATCAACGAGATATGGTGTGTCAATTGAAGAAAGAATTTGATGGACTCAAGCAAGCCCCTAGAGATTTGTATGCCATATTGGACAAGTATTTGTTGAAGCTTTTTTTTATCAAAGGTATTGTTTATAGTAATCTATATTTCAAGATTCATGATAATAAAGATATGTTTGTGGAAGTTTTTTTTTTGATATCATTTTTTGAGTAGATGATGGTTTGTGAATGAATTTTGCTAATGATATGTAGAATGAGTTTGAGATGTCATTGATTGGAGAGATGAAATTATTTTTAGGATTACAAATTACTTAGTTAAATAAAGGGATATTTATATATTAGTCCAAATATGTGAAATAATTGGTAAAGAAGTTTGGTATGGAAGATTCAAAGCCAGTCGGTACACCCATGGTGATTGGATGTAAGTTGACAACAGATGATGATTCTCTAAAGGAAAATAAAACTAGATACATATCAATGATTGGTGTATTTCTTTATTTAATTCAAACTAGACCTGATATCATGAATGTTGTATGTATTGTTGTAATATTTAAAGCCGATCCTAAGGAATCTCATGTGACTGCTATGAAAATAATTTTCAGATACTTGAAAGGAATAGTTTATCTTGTCCTGTGGTATCCTAAAGATGATGATCTTACTTTAAGTGATTTTACCGATGCTCATTGGGTAGGAGATGTGAATGATTGGAAAATTACCAGTGGTGGCACATTTTTCTAGGGAAAGAAGTTGATTTCATGGTTAAGTAAAAAGTAGAATGCCATTTCTTTATTGACTCCAAAGGCAGAATACATTGTTGCTGCTAACAATTGTACTCAAGTATTGTGGATGAAGCAGATGTTTCAAGATATCAATGTTGTGTATGATGAACCTATTGCTATATTCTATGATAATTTAAGTGCAATTAACATTTCCAAGAATCGGTGCTGCATTCAAAGACCAAGCATATATCTATCAAGTACCACTTTTTGAGAGACAAGGTGAGTGATAAGGAAGTCATACTAGAGTATGTGCCTACTAAGGAATAGATTGCAAATGTATTTACTAAGCCATTTCCTAAGGATACTTTTGAGTATCTAAGAGGGAAATTAGGGGTGATTACCCCTCCTAATAAGAACTAAGATTGAAGACATTGCATCAGTTTGAGCATTTCATAGTCATATCTTGATTCAGATTGATGTTGTGGTGGCTGCTACTTAGGGGGAGTAGTCAAATGATTCAAATATGTGGTTTGAAGCTTGTGTGCATATTTTTCATTGATTTCAAAGGGGGAGAAGGGAAATTTGAAAAGATCTTGAAGAATTAAGGAGGCAAAGAGCAATATGAAAATCTAGAAACTATCTGAGGAGAAGAAGTCAGAACCTAAGGAGGAGCAAGTGTTGAAGTTAGTTGCATTGATGGTGTTTTTCACATCATGTGTTTCCATCGATGCTAAAGGGGTATATTGTTAGATGTTGTGATTTTAATTGATGTCAACACTCTTAGCATTAATGTCTTTAAGACTGTATATGTAGAGGATATTGAGAAAATTGTAATAAAATAAGTTGTAGGTTGATTATGAAGTAGTGAAGATCAGTATGATGGAAAGTTCAATATGTTGATGGTAAGAAGTTGCGGACTAAAGGGTTTGTTTTCAAACCTATCTAGTTTATCCACCAAAATTTTCAGAGGTGGGCATGAAGTTTTGAGCAAGTTATGAGCCTCTATGTTCTGATAGTTATTTTGTTACTGAAGCTGGTATTTCTGGAAGAAGATAATGTTATTCTGGTAATTTGAGTTGTTACATATGCTCTTGTGTTTTTTTTTTATGTTTTTAGATCATGCTCTATCTATGTTGCACGTCCATATTGATCATTGTGCTCATGATCCATGATTTTCTCTTGCATGTTCATGGCCGACATGGTGATTGAAGCGTGTTGTGGATCTTCAACGAAAAATATTTGAAGGTGTTTTGTGTTTGAGGACATTGTTTTGGATCTCTACTATGTTGTGGATGACCTTGGTAGATTCACATTAATAATCTTTATTATTTTGGGCTGACAGTTTGAATTCGTCTTATTATTTTGTTGAAGCTGACATGAAGCAATGTAATTACTTGTTACAAATATTTATGAGTTTTGGTTTATCTCATTTGATGTATGAATGATGTGAAGTGTGTGAGTGCTATGTGCAAATAAAGATCAGATCATTTGAAGGCAGAGCAAGGTGTGAAGAAGAGTGAATAAAAGCAAAAAAAAAATCATGTTTTTAACCAGAACTGTAATCAAGCATTAGCAAATGCTACTTTCTTAGTTCAAATTCTTCAGATCGATTTAATTTGAATGTTTTTGTAAGACAGTGACTCTTCCCTTGTATTTGAGTAGTGAGCTCTAGGCAGTGTGTCTGAATGCATGTGCATTCCCATTTATTCATCTATACTTTTAATAGAGTATAAAATTTTGGATTAACTTGCATCATAGTTTTTCCCCGAATAGGGTTTCTGCACAAAAATACTGGTGTTATGTGTATTTCTGATTTTATTTATTTATGCTTTCATGGTTAGTTATCATATCTAAGAATAAGGGTTAATAAAAATAATAAGTTTTAAATTTTATGACAACTGATTCACCTCCCTCTCAGTTGTCTGCCCTTGTGTTTTCAATAATTAGCATAAGAGCAAGTTCATTTGAAGAATTTAATAGCTTGAGGTGATCTGGGATGGCGACATATAAGAAGGATAGTCCAATATTTGATGGAACAAACTATTCTTTGTGGAAGACTCGAATGGAGTGTCGTCTGAGATGCATTGGTGAACCTTACTGGAACATTACAAGTAATAGGTATGTTATTCCTATAAATGGTCCTAATACTAATGTTGACATTAGGGATGTTGAATACAATATCAGGGCTAAGGAATAATTGTTAATTTCTTTGAATTATTCTGAGATGAAGACTGCTTATGAGATCTTGAAAAAGTTGGAAACTTTGTATGAAGGAGATGCTAATGTGAAGATTGCTAAGCTTCAGAGTCTAAAAGGGAAATATGAACTCTTGAAAATGGGTAATGATGAGAATATTACTACTTTCATGCAAAGAGTGAATGAACTTGCGTGTGGTATTAGATGTGCTGGTGGATAGTTGGATGAATATGATATTTTTGCTAAAGTGCTTAGATCCTTGCTCGATGCATACAAAATCAAAGTTACAACTATTAAGGAGCTCCAAACTATGAAAAATGTAACCAAAGATATGTTGATTAGTAAACTTACTACTTTTGAGTTGAGTGAATTCGGTGATGCCCTTCCTAAGATAAAATATGCATTCAAAGATACTACCTTCGAAAGAGACAAACAAAGATATGATTTGGGTGAGATTTCTTCTAGAAACTTGTATTCAAGCATGAGAAAGAAATGAGACAGATTGAAGAAGAAGAAAGAGAGCTGAATGAGGTTGAAGCCCTTATTTTCAAAAGAGAAGCTAGAGGAGAAGGTAAGTGTAAAGGAAAGTTTCCTATTAAATTTTTTTCCTACAATAAGATAGGTCATTTTGCATCAACGTGTTTGGAAAGAGTCCCTAAGCCAAGATATAAAAAGCCTAGATTTCAAAAGAAGTGTTATTATGCTACTGATGAATGTGTGACACGTAAGTGAAGATGAGTTTGTGTTTATTGATATCAATGAAAATAAACCTTTGTCTACTAAATCTACTAGTTGTATATATGTGGAGAAATCCCTAGCTACTCGAGTTGAAGAAAAGGATGAATGGGTAATTGACAGTGGATGTTCAAATCATATGATAGGTGATAAAATAGAACTTGTGAGCCTAGAAAATATGATGGAAGTGTTGTAAGATTTGGTGATAAAAATGGTTGTATAATCCGTGGTAGAGGATGTATTTCTTTTGATGGTAAGCACAATACTGATGATGTTCTTTATGTGGAAGGTTTGAAGCATAATCCTTTAAGTGTCAAATAGATGGTTGATAAGGGATATAATAGTCAATTCAAGGATGGAAAGAATAGAATATTGGGAAGTTTTGGAAATGTGATTGTTTCAAGTACAAAAATAAAAGGTAACATTTTTGCCCTGAATGCTGCTAGTAAAAGTTTTTTTATTGCTCAAGTTGATGAATGTTGGTTGTGGCATAGAAGAATGTGTCCTGTAAAATTTGATAGTATTATCAAGATAAGTTCTACTCAGGTAGTGAGAGATCTTCCTAAGTTGGTAAAACCCTCTAATGCCATCTGAAAATAATGTTAGTTAGGAAAGAAAACTAGAATTTCATTTGGGAGCAAACAACATTGTTCAAAAGAATTGTTGAAACTTGTGCATACTGACTTGTGTGGTGCTTCTAGAATTAGAAGTGTGCAAGGTTATAGGCATTTCATGTTGCTTATTGATGATTATTCTAGGATGATGTGGGTTCCTTTCTTAAGGGAGAAATATGAAGCTCTAGAGAAGTTCAATATTTTCATTGCTATTAATGAGACATAGAAAAGTCTAAAGATTAAATGTCTAAGATCAAAAAGAGGTGATGAATTCACTTCCAATGAGTTTAATTCTTTCTATGAAGTGGATGGGATAAAGAGATAATAATCTACACCACGAACCCCTCAACAAAATGGAGTTCTAGAAAGGAAGAGTAGGATAGTTCAAGATTCTGCTAGAACTATGATGCTAGAAGGAAATGTTCCTCATATCTATTGGTAAGAAGCTGAGTACTTTTGTTTATATCCTGAATCGGGTACAAATCAAAGGTGATATTGGTAAGACCCCTTTGGAGCTATGGTTTGGTCATAAGCCTACTATTAGATATTTCAAAATATTTGGGAGTAAGTGCTACATCAAAAGAGATGAAGATATAGGAAGATTTGATACTAGAAGTGACAAAGAAAATATTTCTTGGTTATTCTATTAAGAGCAAGGCCTACCGGTGCTACAAAAAGATATTGAAAAAAATGGTTCAAAGTGCAAATTTTAAGGTTGATGAAGACATTGCTAGACCATCCTAGACCAGTGGATATCACTATGATGATCACAATGATAGTACAAACAAAGGTCAGACTTCAAATCAAGTTCAAATCATTCCAGTGAATCAAGAAGATCAAGAGGAAGGAGATACTAGTGAAAGTACAGAAAAAATATCACAGGAGCCTGAAGCTCAAGAACAACCTAAGACTCCAAGGTATGTGAGATTAAATCATTCAGAAAATCAGATTATAGGTGATAAGAAAAAAGGTGTCCAAACTAGGAGAAGAATTGCAAAAGAATATTGTTTCATATCAAAGACCAAGCCATGTAATGTAAATGAAGCATGCAAAGATGAGCACTCGATTGAAGCAATGAAAGAATAACTATAGAAAATTGAGAAGAATAATACATGGATTCTTGTTCCTAAACCTAAGGATAAAAATATAATTGGAACTAAATGAGCAAGGTGAAGTTATTAGAAACAAAGCAAGACTGGTATGTAAAGGATATTCTCATATGGAAGGAATTGAATTTGAAGATACTTTTTCCCCAATTGCTAGAATTGAAGCTATGAGATAGTTTCTTGCCTATGCTTCTTACAAAAACTACAAGGTTTATCAAATGGATGTCAAGTCAGAATTTCTAAATGGCGAATTGGAAGAAGAAGTGTGCATTGAGCAACTTGATGGATTTCAATTGACTAATCAATGAGATATGGTGTTTTGGTTGAATAAAGCATTGTATGAACTCAGGCAAGCTCCCAGAGCTTGGTATGCTAGATTGGACAAGTATTTGCTAAAGATTGAATTTAACAAAGGTACTGTTGATAGTAATCTATATTTGAAGATTGATGATGATAAAGATTTGTTTGTGGAACATTTTGTTGATGATATCATTTTTTGAGAAGATGATGGTTTGTGCATGAAGTTTTCTAATGAGACACATAATGAGTTTGAGATGTAAATGATTGGAGAGATGAAATTGTTTTTAGGATTAAAAATTACTCAGTTAGATAAATGGATCTTTGTATCTCACTCCAAATATGTGAAAGAATTGCTAAAGAAGTTTGGTATGGAAGATTCAAAGCCAGTCGGTACACCCATTGTGACTAGATGTAAGTTGACAACAGATGAAGATTCTCCAAAGGAAAATCAGACTAGATATAGATCAATGATTGGTGGATTGATTTATTTAACTCAAACTAGACCTGATATCATGAATGCTATATGTATTGTTGCAAGATTTAAAGTTAATCGTAAGGAATCTCATGTGACTACTATAAAAAGAATTTTTAGATACTTGAAAGGAATAGTTGATTTTGGCCTGTGGTATCCTAAAGATGATGATATTACTTTAAGTGCCTTTACTGATGTTGATTGGGTAGGAGATTTCAATGATAATAAAATTACCAGTGATGGCACATTTTTCTTGTGAAATAAGTTGATTTCATGGTTAAGTAAAAAGCAACATGCCATTTCTTTGTCTACTGCAGAGGAAAAATGCATTGTTGTTGCTAACAATTGTACTCAATTATTATAGATGAAAAAGATGTTGAAAGATATTAGAGTTGTGTATGATGAACCTATTGCTATATTATTTGATAATTCAAGTGCAATTAACATTTTGAGGAATCTTGTGGTACATTCAAAGACCAAGCATATATCTATCATGTACCACTTTTTGAGAGAGAATGTGAGTGATAAGGAAGTCAGACCAAAGTATGCACCTACTAAGGAAGAGATTGCAGACATCTTTACTAAGCCATTACCTAAGGATACTTTTGATTATGTCATAGGGAAGTTAGGGGTGATTACCCCTCCTAATCAAAACTAAGATGCAAGACATTACATCATTCTGAGCATTTCATAGTCATATATTGATTTGGATTCATGTTGTGGGAGTTGCTACTCTGGGGTTGTAGTCAGATGATTCAAATATATGTTGTAGATCTTGTGTGTATCTTTTTCATTGATTTCAAAGGGGGATAAGAGAAATGTGAAAAAATCTTGAAGAGTTAAGGAGGAGAAGAGAAATATGAAAATCTAGAAACTATCTAAGGAGAAGAAGTCAGAACATAAGGAGGAGTAAGTGCCAAAGTTAGTTGCATTGATGGTGTTTTTCCCATCATGTGTTGCCATAAATGTAAAAGGGGTAGATTTTTGGATGTTGTGGTTTTCATTGATGTCAACACTATTAGCATTAATGTCTTTTAGACTGTATATGTCGAGGAAATTGTGATAAAATAAGTTGCAAGTTGTCTATGAAGCAGTGAAGATTAGTATGATGGAAAGTTCAGTATGTTGATGGTAAAAATTTGTGGATTAAAGGGTTTGTTTCCAAATGTATCTAATTTATTCACTAAAAGTTTCAAAAGTGTGTATGAATATTTGGGCAAGTTATGAGCTTTTATGTTTGGATAGTTATTCTGTTACTGAAGCCGGTATTTCTGGAAGAAGATAATGTGATTCTGGTAATCTAAGTTGTTGTGTATGCTTCTGTGGTGTTTTTTGATGTTTCAAAATCATGCGCTATTAGTGTTTCATATCTCCATTGATCGTTGTGCTCATGAACCATGATTTTCTCTTACGCGTTCATGTTTTTCATGCTCATGACTGACAGGGTGATTCAAGCATGTTGTGGATCTTCAAGGAAAAATATTTGAAGGTTTTTTATTGTTTGAGGACATTGTTTTGGGCATCTACTATGTTATGGCTGACCTTGGTACACTTGTATTAATAATCTTTATTATTTTGGGCTGACAATTTGCATTCATCTTATTATTTTATTGAATCTAACATGAAGCAATGTAATTAATTGTTGCATATATATATGAGTGATTGTTTATCTCATTTGATGTATGCATGATGAGAAGTGTGTGAGTGTTATGTGTGAATAAAGATTAGATCATTTGAAGGCAAAGCATAGTGTGAAGAAGAGTGAAGAAAATCAAAGAAGTGTTCATGTGCTTAATCGAAACTGTAATCAGGCATTAGCAGATCCTACTTTCTCAGTTCAAATTCTTCACATGGATTTAATTTGAATGGTTTTGTAAGACAGTGATTCTTCCCTTGTATTTGAGTAGTTATTTCTAGGCAGTGTGCCCGAATGCAGATGCATTCCCATTTATTCTTCTATACTTTTAATAGAGTATAAACTTGTGGATTAACCTCCACCATGGTTTTTCCCCTAATAGGGTTTCCATGCAAAAATCTTGGTGTTATGTGTATTTTTGATGTGTTTCTTATTTATGCTTTCATGGTTATTAATCAGATCGGAGAATAAGGGTTAATAAAGTTATTAAGTTTGAAATTATGCAACAACTGATTCACCAATCCCCCCTCTCAGTTGTCTTCCCTTGTGTTGCCAACAGTCTCATGGTGATAGCTCACTACCTTTTCTATGCTACCACATTTTCCATACATGTCTACCAAAGCAATTTTATCAAACATGTCTATGCTAAAAAGCTTTTCATACATGTCTACTAAATGATTTTGCACACATGTGTACCAAAGAATTTTATGAAACAAGGCAATGATCTATTTGAAAAAATGCCTCAAATAAATTTTGTCTCACGGTGATGGACATCAGCATGAGACCACATTTCTTTGAGGCATTTTTAAAAAATCTCACTATTTTTTCTATGCTACCACATTTTCCATACATGTCTACCAAATGATTTTATCAAACATGTCTATGCTACAAAAATTTTCATACATGTCTACCAAAGTATTTTATGAAACAAGGTAGTGAGCTATTTGGAAAAATACCTCAAAAAAATGTGGTCTCATGGTGATTTCCATCACCATGAGACCACATTTCTTTCAAGCATTTTTTCAAACAACTCACTACCTTTTCTATGCTACCACATTTTCCATACATTTCTACTAAAGCATTTTATCAAACATGTCTATACTACAACATTTTTTATACATTTATACCAAAGAATTTTTCATACATGTCTACCAAATAATTTTACAAAACAAGGTAGTGAGTTGTTCGAAAAAATTCTTCAACAAAATGTGGTCTTATGGTGATGAACGTTTAAAAAAATGTCTCAACAAAATATGGTCTTATGATGATGGACATCACCATGAGACCACACTTCTTTGAGATATTTTTTTAAATAGCTCACTACCTTTTTTATAATACCACATTTTCCATACATGTCTACCAAATCATTCTATCAAACATGTCTATGCTACAAAAAATTTAATACATGTCTACCGAAGCATTTTTCAAACATGTCTACCAAAGAATTTTATGAAACAAGGCAGTGGGATGTTCAAATAAATACCTCAAATAAATGTGGTCTCATGGTGATGGACATCACCATGAGACCACATTTATTTGAGGCATTTTTTCAAAAAACTCACTTCCTTTTCTATTCTACCACATTTTCCTTACATGCCTACCAAAGGATTTTATCAAGCATGTCTATGCTACAACATTTTTCATACATGTCTACCAAAGAATTTTATGAAACAAGGTGGTGAGCTATTTGAAAAAAATGCCTTAAAGAAATGTGGACTCATTGTGATGGACATCACCATGAGACCACATTTCTTTGAGGCATTTTTTCAAACAGCTCATTGCCTTTTCTATGCTACCACATTTTCCGTACATTTCAACCAGAGAATTTTATCAAACATGTCTACCAAATCATTTTTCATACATGTCTACCAAAGAATTTTATGAAATGAGGAAGTGAGTTTTAAAAAAATCCTCAAAGAAATGTGCTCTCATGGTGATTGACATCACCATGAGACCACATTTCTTCGAATCATTTTTTCAAATAGCTCACTTCATTTTCTATGCTACCACATTTTTCATACATGTCTACCAAAGCATTTTTAATAAAAATCTACCAAAGCATTTTATGAAACAAGGAAATGAGCTATTTGAAAAAGTGCCTCAAAGAAATGTAGTCTCATGGTGATGGACATCACCATGAGACCACATTTATTTAATGAATTTTTTAAAACTCACTGCCATTTCTATGCTACAAAATTTTCCATACATGTATACTAAAGTACCTTATCAAACAGTTCACTTCCTTCCTACTATGGTTAAAAGCCTTAAACATGTAATTTCGAATACAAAGGAAGGATATAGTCAAATCAAATAGAAAATAATAGTCAACTCTAAAGGGAAGTCTTTGACAATAAAGTGTTATGAGCAAATACGAAGTCATTATGGTTGTAGTAGGGAAGAGTTAGGAGTTTAAAACTTTGAGAATAATGATTATAAGGAAAATATTCTTTCAGTTTATTTGTGCAAACATAAGAAGGCACAAAGGATAGTTATTACATCAAGCATTGCATATCTTTAAAACTCAAAGAATTACTTCACATTGTGTAAATAATGTAACTAGATGTTTATAGATGACAAAATCTCAATTACAATTTAATGTTTTTAAAAGTCAACCTATGTGCAACTCTTATGCAATCACTTCAAATTACATAACTAATAACTAGTATGAGCTACCAATGACATTTTCTTTTTATTGCATTCCATGAGACCACGTTGCTTTGAGTCATTTCCCTGAGGCATTTTTTTAAATGCTCTATATAATTTTACATAAATTCATCTATTATGTCATGTTTTTCAATTTTTATCTTCAAACTCCTCAAAATTAAAATTTTATATGTAACTTCCATCTAATTTAATGTTGAATTCTATGTATAATAATCAAGATTAGAAAAATCATCAAATGAATGGCCTATATTGTCAAAACAAAACAAAAAACCTCAAAATAAATATCTAGCTAAAATGAAAAAGAGTGAATACCACTAGCCATGATGGAAATGGACTACTATCAACAATGAAAATAGAATTCATAAGCAAGATTGTGTTAAGTTGATATCCTCTATATAAGTTAACACGAATTCATCTAAATTATGTCATGTTTTCCATTTTTTTTATTCAACTTCCATCTAATTCAATGTTGAAGTGTATGTAAAAATAGTATGATTAATAAAATCATGAAACAAATGGTTTATATTGTCAAAACTAAACAAAAAACTAAATATAAACATCTCAATTGTACCAAAATGTATATATTACTTGAAATAATGGAAAATGATGTAGAAACTTAAAATTTTCCTCTTCTATGTTGTCTATCATGCAAATTGGTGCTAAAAAGGTGATGGATCAAACTAATTTGGTACAAAAAGTCCATTGCATAAAAAAGTGTTTCTAAGTCAGATAAAGCGTAGAACTAGACAAATATAGAGAATTGTGGGCTTGAATCACGGGGTCAAATATTTTTCTACCATTTTTGGAAAAGGAAAATTTAGTGCTTTCCAAATTTGGTGAGTGCCAAAATTGGTGAGTGCCAAATTTGGTGAGAGCTAAATTTGGGGAGAGCTGAAGTTGGTGAGGGCCAAATTTGGTGAGCACCAAATGTGATGCAAAATGTGTTTCTCAACCTTAATCCTTGAATCCTCAAATCTTGACCCTATCCGTCAACCCTATACCTTAAGCCCTAAACCCTCTACCCTCTACCTTCTACCCTAAACATTAAACCCCCAACCATAATCCCTCAAAACTATCCCTTAAACCATAAACCCTAAACCTAAAACCCTTCACATTAATTTGTCAAACCTATACCCTAAACCCTCAAATCTCTACCCTCAACCCTAATCCCTCAACACTATCTCTTAAACCCTAAACCTCAAACGCTTGACCCCAATTCATCAACCCTATAAATTAAACCATAAACCATCTACCCTCTACCCTATACAATAAACCCTCAACCCTAATCCCTTAAGACCTAGAAAAGGAAGAGATAAAGACCTAAGAGGGAGAGAGAGGGAGTGTGAGAGATAGGGTTGGAGTGAGAGAGTAGTATAGGTAGTGTGGGAGGGGGTGAGACCTGAGAGGGAGAGATGGGGTTGGAGTGAGAGGGTAGAATAGGTAGTGTGGGAGGGGGTGAGACCTAAGAGAGAGAGAGAGAGAGAGAGAGAGAGTCATCTAGTTAGGGTGAGGGGAAGACCTCAGAGAGGAAGAGGAATTTGGAGGAATATTTTGAGGGAGACACCTAAGAGATAGATGAGAGGGAGATGGAGTGAGAGAGACAAAGAAGACCTGAGAGGGAGAGAGAGGGGGTTGTAGTGAGAGAGAGTAGTCAAGGTAGGGTTGGAGGTAGTGAGTGTAGGATTTGAGAAATGAAAATCCATAGAACCCGATCAATACCTGCATGCAAAAGACTTGTCACAGAGAAATAGAGAGATCAAGACAAGGATTTGACTCTCACAATGTGCAAGATGTATTCCAGAAAAATGAATAGAGCATCTGAAAGATACAAGAGATCGATCCTTATAAAAGGAGATCAAAACCTAAAAGGAAAACCTAACCCTACAGGTGAGTGCATTTAATAATTAATATTAATTATTAAATGACTAATATGTGTGCAAGGTGAAATCTTAAGAGGAGAGTAAAGTTAATTAATTACTTTACTCTAACACCCCCCCTTAAGATGAGCAAGAGTGCAGCTACAAACATGTGCAAGAAAGCAAAGGTAACTACAATGCATGAAAATAAACATGGGTCCCGACAACTAGCCTAATCAGGTACCCATTTACAAAAGCAATGCAAACTAAATGAAACAGGGTAAAGGAGAAAACCCAGTGGGAACAGAACTCCTCCCCAAAATAGAATGCAAAGAAAAGAATGTGATGTACTAATGAAAGAAGGATAGGAGGTGGATTAAATGATACCCCCCATAGACAACTTCTATCATATAAGTACATATACAATGGTCTCCATAAGAGAGATAGAAAGAGAGAATAAGGCCCCCCCACAATGAAGAAACTCCTGTCACAATGGTAGATGATATTCCTCCCCTTGGGAAGAAACGGATCCAAAGGACAATGTCGAAGAAACCCTATAAGGAGTGATGAACCAATCTATCTCAAGATGTGTGCCATGATAGGATGCTAAAGAAACTCTTTGTCTGAATTGAAGCAAATGATGTCAAATCCAAATTGATGTGGAGAATCCTGAAATGCAACCTCTGAATGCACTGATAATGGTGGGCGTACAGTAATAACCTGACTGTCAAGGTAGAGGAGATGAATATCCTCAAAATAATCCTCCAAATCTGCAATATAGGACTCAACAAACAAGAAGGATATGTCTGCAAGATAAGAGTCCAAAGTAGCTATGTCTGGAAGGTGAATGATGCCCTGCTGCACTGAATCAGAAACAATAGGAGATGCTGATGAAGTCTCAGTCTGAAGAGTGGGAACATGAATACAAGTCTCTGAACCATCAACACATGCAAGACCTATAAGATACTCAAGCTCCTCTAGAGTACAATTATCATAGGGTATGAAATCTACATCTGCAAGAGGGATGAGACAATCTGCAGTGGGATTCTTTGGGAATGGAGAGATATTAGGGTCTCCAAAAATCTCCCAAAGATGTTGCCAAAGTGTGTGAGGACAGTGAATGTCGGATAAAGCACACAAAGTGTCAAAATCAACACTACAACCAATAACCCCTACAATATGATCTCGAATAATAACCCATGCTGATAAACCCCTTGATGTGTCTGGTGCAGGTATGAGATCATATAAATAAGGCAAAATATTGAGCCACTTACAATGTGTAAGTATGCCCTTTGCCCATGACTCATAATTATCCTTATCCAGAAATACAACTGAAGGGTGAGTAGAAAAACCCATTATACTCACTCAAATGAAAATATCAGAAATTGAAACTCTCAACCATAATAAATCATATCAACATAATCCATCCCACACAAACAGATCCCATGTAGGTGCCAGAATGTCCAAGTAATTATGCAAAGTGTAAAAACACACAAGGCTGAATTAAATATACCTGGTAAATTATCTGATCAAATAAACTATAGATCTGAAAGAACTCTGTAATACCTTTCCAACGCCTATTCGTTTGTGCAAAACGGAGCACGGACGCAAAAGATATGCCCCCGGGAGTGAAAAAATCAAGTTCTGAATTTAACTAGAAAAAACGACTGCAAAACAGAAAAATCAGAAGAAATAACTAGTACCACTGCAACGGTCGAAACCAGCTTTCCGACGATATTTTGTTTTCGAAAAACCAAGTTCGTATGCAAAAGTTATGGCCAAAATACCAAAACTGCTCCAAAAAAGTTTGAGGGTTAAGCCTCGTGGTTAGGCTAACCGCTAGCATTAACTGCTAGCGGTTAACTGACGGCGGCGCCCATAACTCTGTGATTTTTAATTTTTTTCTTGGATTGCGTGTCGTACCAGGCCGTACGACCCAAAAATGAAAAAAATTTGCCTCTCGGAGTCACTGTGTCCGATTTCAACGATTTGACAGTCGATTTAGGGGTTTTGGGGCACTCTGAATGTGATGATGAGGTCTGTTTGGGTTGAAATTGCTCCAAAATTGTAGGTACGCTCTAGATCAGGAACCCTCAAAAAACATTAAACCCTCGTAGATCTAACACCGTGAAGCCAAATTTGATGAATTTTATATCAAAATAGGGGTTTTTGGACACTGCGAGCTCAACAATGAGCTCCACTTGAGCTCTAAGTGCACCAAAAAAATAAATCCCCTATTCCAAATAAAAACTAGAAAACAAACACAGATCTGATGCAACCAAAAAAAGATCTCTAATTCTTTCAAAAATTGAACAAGCTGCAGTAGATCTGGCTCTGATACCATGTAGGATTTGAGAAATGCAAATCCATAGAACCTGATCAATACCTGCATGCAAAAGACTTGTCACAGAGAAAGAGAGAGATCAAGACAAGGGTTTGGCTCTCACAATGTGCAAGATGTATTCCAGAAAAATGAATAGAGCATCTGAAAGATACAAGAGATCGATCCTTATAAAAGGAGATCAAAACCTAAAAGGAAAACCTAACCCTAAAGGTGAGTGCATTTAATAATCAATATTAATTATTAAATGACTAATATGTGTGCAAGGAAAAATCTTAAGAGGAGAGTAAATTTAATTAATTACTTTACTCTAACAGTGAGACCTTAGAGTGAGAGAGAATCTAGAGGGAAAGAGACTTGAGAGAGAGGGGGTGGGAGACACTTGAGATAGATACCTAAGAAAGAGATACCTGAGAGAGAGATGAGAGGAAGAGATAAAGGTAAATACTTGAGAGAGGTAATGTGAGAGAGAGAGTAGCCTAGGTAGGGTGGGAGGGGGTGAAACCTAAGAAAGAGAGAGAGAGTTATCTAGTTAGGGTGGTAGGGAAAGGCCTTAGAGATGGAGAGGGGTTGGTAGATATTTTTTAGGGAGAGACCTGAGTGAGAGATAGATGAGAGGGAGATGTTGTGATAGAGAGAGAAAAACATGCAAAGGAGAGAGAGGGATTTTTATAGGTAGGGTGGGAGGGAGTGATACCTAAGAGAGAGACTAATACATCTAAGAAAGAGAGTTATCTAGTTAAGATGGGATGGAAGGACCTAAGATAGGGATATTTTGAGGGAGATACCTAGGAGAGAGAGAGAGAGAGAGAGAGAGAGAGAGAGAGAGAGAGAGAGGTTTGGAGTGAGAAAGAGTTGTCTAAGTAGAGTGGGAGGGAGTTATACTTGGGAGAGAGGGACTTGAGAGGGAGAGAAAGAGTTATCTAGTTAGGGTGGAGGGAGAGAAACCTAAGAGAGTGAGAGGGGTTAGGAGTAATATTTTGAGGAAGACACCTAAGAGAGAGATTCCTGAGAGAGAGAGGAGAGGGAAAGAAAGATAAAGACCTGAGAGAGGGAGATAGAGTGAGAGAGAGAGAAATATGAGAGGGAGAGAGAGAGAGAGAGAGAGAGAGAGAGAGAGAGAGAGAGAGAGAGAGAGACCTGAGAGGGAGAGAGAGGGAGTGTGAGAGATGGGATTGGAGTGAGAGAGAGTTTTCTAGGTAGGGTGGGAAGGAGTGAGACCTAAGAGAGAGAGACTTGAGAGGGAGAGAGAGTTATCTAGTTAGGTTGGGAGGGAGAGACGGGAGAGGGGGTGGGAGGGATATTTTAAGGGAGA
>CM021100.1:373679922-373717737 GCA_007115665.2 Sequoiadendron giganteum | reverse complement strand
GAGAGAGAGAGAGAGAGAGAGAGAGAGAGAGAGAGAGAGAGAGAGAGAGAGATAAGATGGGGAGAGGAATATAAGGACATAAAAGAGGGAGTTAAAGTGAGTGAGAGATGGAGTGTGAGAGAGGGGCTTGGAGTGAGAGAGAGTTGTCTAGGTAGGCTGGGAGGGAGTGAAACCTGAGAGAGAGACTTTAGAAGGAGAGAGAGATTTATCTTTTTAGGGTAGGTGGTATAGACCTAAGAGATGGAGAGGGGTTGGGAGGGATATTTTAAGGGAGAGAATTGAAAGAGGGGGATTGAGAGAGGGGGAGTTGGAGTGAGAGAGAGAGCAAGAGAAAAGCCGTAGAGGGAGAGAGATAAGGAGTGTGAGAGAGGGGGTTGGAATGAGAGAGAGTAGTATAGGTAGGGTGGGAAGGAGTGAGACCTTAGCGAGATAGTTATCTAGCTAGGGTGGGGGGAAGACCTAAGAGAGGTAGAGGGATTCAGAGGGATATTTTGAGGGAGACACCACAAAGAGATAGGTGAGAGGAAGAGAGAAAGATAATAACTTGAGAAAGGGATATGGAGAGAGAGAGAGAGAGAGAGAGAGGGAGAGAGATAGAGAGAGAGGGAGAGAGAGATGAGAGGGAGAGAGAGGGAGTGTGAGATACAGGATTAGAGTGAGAGAGAGTAGTGTAGGAAGGAGTGAGACCTTAGAGAGAGACTACTACATTAGTGATAGAGATTTATCTAGTTAGGATGGGAGGTATATTTTGAGGGAGATAAGTGATAGAGAGAGAGTGTGAGTGAGGGGTATTGAGTGAGAGAGAGTAGTCTAGGTAGGGTGGGAGGGAGTGAGACTTTAGATAGAGAGACGTGAGAGTGAGAGAGAGTTGTCTAGTTAGCATGGGAAGATATACTTGAGATAGGGAGAGGGTTTGGGAGGGGTATTTTGAGAGAGAGACCTGAGAGAGAGGGAGTGGGAGACACCTAAGTGAGACATATGAGAGAGAGAGATGAGAGGGAGAGAGAAAGATAAATACCTTAGAGATGGAGTTGGAGTGAGAGAGAGAGAGAGAGAGAGAGACCTGAGAGGGGGTTGGAGTGAGAAAGAGTTGTCTAGGTAGGGTAGGAGAGAGTGAGATCTAAGAGAGAGACTTGAGAAGGAGAGAAAGATATCTAGTTAGCATGGGGTGAAGAGAACTAAGAGTGGGAGATGGGTTGGGAGGGATATTTTGAGGGAGATACCTAAGAGAGAGGGAGTGGGAGAAACTTGAGAGAGAAACCAGAGAGAGAGGGAGTGTGAGAGAGGGGATTGGAGTGAGAGAGAATTTTCTAGGTAGGGTGGGAGGGAGTGAGAACTAAGACATAGAGACTACTGTCAGAGAAAGAGAGTTATCTAGTTGGGATGGGAGGTTGAGACTTGAGAGAGGGAGAGAGGGTTAGAGGGATATTTTTAGGGAGATACTTGAGAGAGAGGGAGTGTGAGAGAGGGGGTTGGAGTGAGAGATAGTAGTCTAGGTAGTGTGGGAGGGAGTGAGACTTGAGAGAGAGAGAGAGACTTGAGAGGGAGAGTAAGAGAGTTATCTAGTTAGGGTGGGGGGAGAGACAAGGGAGATGGAAAGGGGTTGGGAGGGATTTATTGAGGGAGATACCTAAAAGAGAGGGAGTGTGAGAGAGGGGGTTGGAGTGAGAAAGAGAGTTGACTAAGTATGGTGGGAGGGAGTGAGATTTAAGAGAGACTTGAGAGGGAGAGAGATTTATCTAGTTAGGGTGGTGGAGAGATCTGAGAGAGGGAGAGGGGGTGGGAGTGATATTTTGAGGGAGAGACCTAAGAGAGAGGGAGAGAAAGAGGGAGTGAGAGACACCTGAGAGAGAAAGAGACTTGCTAGGGAAATAGACCTAAGAGAGAGAGAATTGAGAGGGAGAGAGACCTAAGAGAGAGAAATTTGCAAGGGAGAGAGATTTGTCTAGTTAGGGTTGGAGGGAGAGACTTGAGATAGGGAGAGGGGGTGGGAGATATCCAAGTGACAAAGGGTAGGAGGGATAGAGCTAGGGAGAGAGATGTCTAGTTAGGGTGGGAGGGATAAACTTGAGAGAGGGAGAGGGAGAGGGGGTTTGAGAGATCTAATAGACAGAGGGTGGAAGGGATAAAGAGAGGGAAAGACTTGAGAGAGAGGGGGTGGGAGGGATAAAGGGAGGGAGATACTTGAGAGAGAGGGACTGGGAGGGATATAGGGAGGAAAATACTTAAGAGGGGGAGATATCCTATACATTAAACCCTCAACCCTATACATTAAACCTTAAGGATGGAAGGCAAGGTAGAGAGTGTAGGAGAGATCTAATGGGTACGTATTGGTTAAGAGGGAGTGAAAGGTAAAACATCAACTATCCATCAATGATCATAAACTGTGAAATCTAAGTGTTATCAAAGTGGTGGAGAGAGACACAAAGATAAAGAAAAAGTTTTTTGTCAATGCAGCTCATTTGGCGAGCACCAAATGGGACGTGTCATTTGGAGAGTGCCAAATTTGGTGCTTTCTAAATGAGATTCTTATGAATGTGATTTTCTCAAGAGGATACCAAATTTACACATATTTTGGTCATGCTAATCATCTCATTTACATGTCTTTCAATGTAACTTTATAAAAAAATAGTGATGACATTAGGCTCTCTCTTAGCTATCTAAATATATAAAAATAAAATTGTTTTGATTATGTTAAGGTTTTCATCCATAACTTCTCTTGTTATTGCCTCAGCTTTTTTGTTGAAAACCAACATGTGCTAGCTTTGGGATAGATTTTCACTCATTCATCGAATCTTGAAACAATTAACATTTTTCTAAACTAGAATCTATTGTACACATGATGAAAAAAGGAATCACTTTTTTATTAGTTTTCAAAAAATTTAGGGGGTAGCACACTCAAATTTCAACTTTTGAGGATGTGTCCACTTCTAAAGTTAATAAAATATTATATATTCATTAAAAAATCAGCTGAAACAATGGGGATAAACTACATGGTATTATCTAATTTCTCACCATTCGGGTTTTTAAAATTCTTCCTAAAAGTTAATGAAAAAGTGGGGGCCTTTAGACGCTATGCTATATTTTTTATAAAATTAGGACCTATTTTGACCCCCCTTTTCAAAACCCTTAATCTTCATTATTTTCAAAAAAAAATAGTAGCTTAGAAACTAGAATCAGAAGCACTATGACTCTTATTCTTTTTGCATCTTCAAATTTTGAGTTTAACTATCTTCATTTTCTCGTGCAAATCAGATTTTATTGATTTATGAAAAAAAATTGGCATCTTAAGAGCAATTTTTGTGTCACAACTTGGTGCACTTACCCATGTGAAACAAGAAAAGATACACAAGCATACAATGTTAAAGCTAATGCAATAAGGAGATAGGAGAGGATGGACTAGCCATGGTTGCACTATTATCCATAACATGCATTCACAAGTGAAACTCTTCTATCCACTATGCAAAAAAAATTACTCACAAGGGCCAATGACTTTTTTTCCACTAGGTCGGCCCCAAAGGGTGAGAAAAACACACTAGGTCTACAAGGTGTGCACTCATAACAAGGTGGAACATGGGTAAAGTCATCACAAAAATTGTGTACCCATAAGTCATTTCTAGAAAATAATCAATGCCAAAATGAAATCATGTCAATGTAATAATGCTAATGTATGTCCCCACTTTAAATAATTTGCTAAACACCATACTATGAGAAATTACTTTCAAGTAGAAAATGATAAGGTTTCCAATTGATAAATGGGCCACAAGTGCTTATTTGGAAATCCCTATGCCAATCACATATTTTTGAATAAAGTTGTCATGAGAAAGGAGGTTAATCTTAACAATCTTATTATCATCATCTAAGTTAATCATATCATGAGGTCTAATGAAAATTTCCATTGTATTCTCATTATTTTTTTGTGGCAAAGGTGGAGAATCATCATGCTTTATTTGAGTTAAAGTTTATGATCATTGATTGTTGGTTTATTGTTTTCTTCAAACTAACAAGAAATATCACAATGTCTATGCCTATACGCTCTTTAGAAATTTGGTTTCTTCTAGTAAAGTTTTAAATTTGTGATGGTGTAGGAGTGGCTTTATCAACCATTGGTTTCTTTTGGGATGAAGGGAAGGAACAATTGAGGGTTGGGAAACTGTTGGTTGTTTATAAGGTTTAAAAGTTTGTTTGATTTTGGGTGGCACAAAAGGAGTTATATGCCTATCTCTTGGTCCCTTATAGGAAATGGGTAGAGGAATTGTGGTGGGTTTATCTTGGTTAATTGAAAGGTCTTTTGGCTAAAGCATAGGTTCATCAATGATAGGTTGGGGAGGAGAAACAATCATAGATTCAGGAATATCGCTAAGAGATAATTCTATTATGTGCTTTGTGTTAAAATTTTGATAGGATTTGAGAAAAAGTCTTCTCTAGGCTTTATAGGTTCCATAGGTTTTGGCCAAAAGAAATCCAATGAAATTTTTCCATGGGAAGACAAATAACTAAAAACTCTATGATGCACCATGAAAATTTGGTTTTCAAATGGGAATTTCAAGAACTTATGAATGATTGATGAGACAACATCCATGGAGCATAGCCATGGATAGCCAAACTTCACATAGAATTTATTTTATATTGAGATGATGGAGGATGTGACATTTAAATGTTTCGGTCTAACGTCTAATGGAAGAGTGATCAAACCTATCGTAGGTAAAGAAAAACCATCATGTGTTTTGATCCATGCTTTCGATTGATCATAATAATCTTGGTAAAGTTTGTGCACAAATAAGAATTCTTTAGTGATCAAATTATCTACACATATGGGATCAATTAATATCCCATTTGTAGGCTTATCATTAAATTCTTTTGGCTATGTAAAGAGGACCACTGGGTACATGTTTAAGTATATCACTATGTAAGAAATCAATATCCATAGACATGTTGGTTTGGCCCTTATGAGGTTGAATGATAATGTATCTAGTCATGGTATGCATATCGTCCTCATTATCACTCTTGTCACCTTTAGTTATGTATTGCATGTTATCAATACTAATAACATCCTTGGTATCACTAACTTTAAAAAATGAGATGGAGTGGTTTGGCATTCGGTTGATAGATATTTGAAAATTTTGATTGGGTGGGGCAATGGATTTATTTCCTTGATCATTAACACCTCCGAACTCGATATGGTTAGAATACATGAGGTCTTGCACTATATATTGAAGACACCTAGATCATTTTGTATTATATCCAACTTGTCGATGATATTGACAAAAATGCATTGGGATTATTGTGGGGGGTAAAGACTTGGTTGTATCAAGAGGCTTAACAGGAGGTAAGGTGATCAATTTTTTTCGTAATATTTGAAACATGATTGAATGGAGGGTATCAGGTAACATGGTGAATTTCCTATTTTGTTGTCAAAATTGGTATGGAGTTGTTTTTAAGGAAGACACTTGAGGTTCAACATGATGGGTTTGTTGGTGTTGATTTATGTATATAAAGTTCTTGTATGGTTTCTTGAATTGTTAAAAAAATTTATGATGCATATTTTATTATCTTAGATCATCTCAAAATTAAAAACATATATGCCACTTTTCAGTGATTCAAGTGTAAAAGTTGGATCAGTGTTGGCTATTTTCTTTATAAGAGTGTGACACAAATTTGAATTTTAACCTACATGTTTCCTTTTTGTCGACTTGGGATGTTGGGGGGAAATGCATGTATTTTTTGGGATCACATTGGAACTTGTAATAAGTTTTTTTTGTCGTCTCTATCTCCTAGATAGGACTACATTATGTTTTTGTGGATGACTTGTTGAGATTATTATTTGTATTATTTTGTGGCTGACCTAATTGGTATTTTAAGACCTTGTAGAGGGTATAAATGAGGAAGAAATCAATTTCAAGTTGAGAATGTGTGTGATAGTGTGTGAGTATGGAAGGATGCAATGAGTTATAGAAAAGAAAGATTAGATGAGCTTTAATTCCTTAGTCAACATAGTGTATTGTTGAAATTTGTTATAATTTTTAAATCTTCATGTATCTTGATATCAGATAGTCTCTTCAGTAGGTCCTTGTACTTTGTATCTTTCCTTGGGGTTGCATGCCTCAGTACTACAACTCCTTTGTATCTTTCCCTTAGGTTGCATGCCTTAGCTTGCAGTTCCATCAAGGAATAGTGTGATTCCTTTGGTAGTGATCCCTAAAACAATTTGTAGTTCTGTAAGTAGTGAGCTTTATATATTATGATATTTCTCACCATTTTTTTCCCTTCTTAGGTTTTTCATGTAAATCTGGTGTTATCTTATGCATGTGTGCTAATTAATTTATCTTTCATTTTGATTTATTTGATTAAGTATTGTTGATTTGTCTATATGTTGCTAGTCCTATTAAAAGTCTAAATTCACATGTTGTTGAAGGGTTTAAGGTCTAAAGGGTTTAAGTTTGTATAAATATTGATTCAGCCCCCCCTCTCAGTATTTGAGTGTGTTCAATAACATCCACTTTGAAAAATCATAAAAAAATCATCTAAAAATTATGAAATTATACACAACATTTAGTACTCATTCCGCTAACTATATTTTTTCCAATTATTTTTTAGAAGTACTAAATTCAACAATAAATATGGTTACACACCATACTCTATGTTTTATTTTAGTGAGAAAAAAGAACACATTTGTATGTGCACAATATTTTATTTTCTTAAATATTAACTATTTTTAAACATATTAGTAGTTTAGAAACTAAATTTAAAGCACTACAAGTATTTTTGTTCTTGTGTCTTCAAATGTTTATTTCATATACCTCAAATTACTCATTTAAGTTAAGGTTTAAGAGATTTCAAGAAAAAACATGGCTACTTTTGACACCCTTTTTGTATCTTATTTTAAAACACTTACCCAAAAGGGAGGACAATTTATATAGCTATGTGTGAGCCCTTTATTTTATCAATTAATAATCTATCGATTTCCTCTATATATGTTCCTAGTAGTTGAAAGAGAGATTTTCCTTTTGAGATTGAATGTCTAGAAGTCTTTATCATGTTGATTGAGTGTTGCAATGGAATTCTTGTACCTAGTTAATTCACTTACTAGGGACTTAGGGGACATATTCACGTGTTAAGTTTAATTAGGTCCTAGGAAGGAATATTTCTAGAGGGTGTTAGTTTTAATTAGATCTTATCTTATCTTTTGACCTATAATGCATGTGTCCTAGGTAGTTGTGATAAGTTGTCCCATGTCATAGAATTAAGACACTTGTCATTATCTTGTTTATTCTCGTGTCTCACCTTGGCTATATAAATAGATCATATCATACATTGTATATTGAACAATCTATTGGATTACCAATTCCATTTAAATATTGAACATTGCATATTGATCCCTCTTATGCTTTCATGAACTTCCTAGATATTAGGTGGCTATAATATTAAACCAAATCTTGCATGGTGTAGAGTTATTCTATACCAAATCTTACATGGTATTAGATCTTGTGGGATTGCTTCTTGTTAGTCTTTATTGAGAGATCTTGGTAAAGATTGAAAAGTTGAGTATGCTCTTTTATTGCATCAAATGATGACCTAGAGAATCAACAAATATTGAAAGAAATACTAGATTTGGAGGTTTCCTCTTTGTATCCTTGTATTGTAGGTTCAAATCAAAGCTTTTTCATGCAAATTTGAGCTAACCATTGAGATCAAAGAATTTAAGAAAATCAAATTTTCCTTTTGTTTCATCCAAATTAGACATGCAAGGCTTGGTCTATGAGAGTTAGAAGTTGAAGAGTGATTTCGATATCCAAAATGTAGCTAAAAATTTGGAGTATTTTGGGTCAAAACTGACCATTCCATCACATCTAGAAGGACCAAAAACCTTAAGATCAACTGTGAAATTGTTGAATTTGGAGAATTTGTATGCAAAGGAATTGTTTTTTCTCAGGGAGTCGTATGCCCCTCTAGATTGTCATTATTGTGACAAAATTTTAGATTCTCATAGGGGCTATTGAGCTATTCTCATTTTTAGAACATCAAGGGCTTTGTTATTACTCCTACAATAAAGTTTTTGAGTGAAATTTTTTTGAAAGTACATTTTTTTTCTGTACTTTCAATGGTGTAATAAGATTGATCCCATTCTTTATAAAAAAACTCTTTGAGCTTGAGGAAAAATTGGTAATTTGTAAGAATTAAGATCAAGTCCCCTTTTTTATTGTTGGCAAGTGACACCTACAATCACACTAAATATAAAGTGCCACAAATCATATATTTCTTCGGGGGTTTCATTTTTGAGTGATTTGGGTGTAATCTACAGTGGTTGATTTCTTTCTTTTTCTTGGTTTGTGTTATTGCAAATGGTGAATCTCAAATTAAACTCATAACTCCACACAATTATGCTACATGGATAAAATCACTATGGAATTATCTCATGATGAAAGGTCTGAAAGGCTATCTAAAGCATACCATCCCCAACCTATTAATGCTAAAGAATTGGAAAAAATGGGAGCTTGATCATGAGAAAACAATTGGATGCATGTGTTTATTATGATAATTTAATTTACAATTTCATGTTGAATCATGCAAAACACCTAAAGAGGTTTCGGAGGATTTTAAAAAATTATATGGTATAATAGATAAGATTAGGGGATATCAGATTGATAATTATTTGCTGAATCTCGATCCTAAATTTTTTTACCACATCCAAGACTACATCTCAAAGGTTAAACAACTAAGAATACAACTGTAAGATTACATAATTAATAAAGAGGGTTTACAATTGAGTCTGAATTTTTTATCCAAGCTTGGTTGAGAGTATTCAGTGTTTGTTTCTAGCTTTCATACCCATCAAATTTCTATGGGGGCATCATATGTTGATCCTAAGTTTGATGAATTTGCAAATCTCCTAATCTAGGAGGAAGCTAGGTTACCTAATATAGTTCTAATCAAGCCTTCTAAGTCACAAGCATTGTTGGCAAGTGAGACTAAGGTACAAAAAGAATCAGTGATTATTGATAAGAAGTAAAAGAAGGAGAAGAACAAGCCACATAAAGAATTTGAATCCTCTCCCTCAAAAGAGGAATTGTATAAGAAGGAGAAGCCTACATGTATTTAGTGCAATAGGATCTTCATCATCTTCCAGCTACATCTACTTTAGATGCATATTTGATAGACATTGGTGGGTTTTTTTTTGAGTCTCACATTTCAGATTTGGGAGACACCATTGATTGCATACATCTTCTCTTTTATGGAGATGATCCTTATTTAGTTATTGCAAGGGAATAATTTGACCCTCTTGTTCATTCTCTACATGATCATTCTTCACAGTTTGACATGAGTGTGGATACCTTTGGATAACATTTGGAGGAGGCTTATTTAGCTTTAGAGGAGACATCTTTGTCTTTGGATTATGCTCTGCATCAGTCTCTAGGATATTTTTGATTGACATATTTAACTATATGGCATCAAACGCATGTTTGGAGTGTGTCAGTTCTCGGTATCAATATACATACACTTGAGCATGCTTCAAAGACATCACATATTATCTATCTTACCTTAGCTTCCTTTCAGGAATGGGAATAAATCTTGCATACATTCTTGGTTTTATTTCTTCCTAAGGAGAGGAATGTTGTTCGGTGAGATTGGATCATCTTCAACATTCAATGTTGAGCTTCTACCATTGTAGAAGACTTGCCATTGAGGGGGGTTGCATGGTCTCTCTTCTTCTTCTTTCTTATTGGGGATATTTTTCCTCACATCGAGTTTTGGAATTCTCATTCTTCATTGAGATATTTTTTGTATTTCATCTCTTTTAGGGAGGAGTTTTGTCCCACTGGGTTTTCTCCTTTTCTCCATTTGTTGGATATTTCATTTTAACATGTACATGGGTACCTAACATGGCCTTGTAGCCACAACCAATTTTTGTATCTTTATGTCATTTGCATAATAATATTCTCCCTAATTTGCACTTAAGGTGTGGTGTTGGTGTGAATAAATATCTTGTACCTAGTTAATTCACTTAATAGGGAATTAGGGGACATATTCACATGTTAACTTTACATAGGTTCTAGGAAGGAATCTTTTTAGAAGTTGTTAGTTGTCATTATATCTTATATTGTCTTTTGCCTTGTAACATATGTGTCCTAGGTAGTTGTGATAAGTTATCCCATGTCATAGGATTAAGACACTTGTCATAATCTTGTTTAGTCTTGTGTCTCACCTTGACTATATAACTAGGTGGTCTCATACATTGTATACTGAAAAATATATTGGATAATCAATTCCATTGCAATCTTGAGCATTGCAGATTGATCTCTCTTGCCTTTCATGAAGTGCTTAGATCTTGGGTGGCTATAATATTCAGGTAAATCTTGCATGCTATAGAGTTATTCTATACAATTCTTACAATTTCAACATGGTTGAGCATCATGAAGATCATATTTGGTTTAATTATTTCGAACTCAACCATGAAGAATTTGAAAGATGGATTTATTGTTATAATTTGGCTGGAGTTTTTGACTCCATTCTTAATAATATTTCCAACCATAATAATAATTATTTTGCATGGATTAATTACAAACCTAGAAGTTCTAGGAAAATTGGTAGGTTGTATTGATTTTATTTCTAATGATATCCAACTAGAAATTACTCCTCCTCGTACTTATGTATAATTTGACTATTCAACTACCTTATCTAATCATTTTCCCATCATTTCTCTATCTCTTTTACTCAATAATAATATCCTTCATATCAACTCTCCTAAAAGGTTAATGCCTCCATCTAAATCATTTTGAGTGTGTTATTAGTTTTGAGGGGATGTGAATTTATATTCCTAAATCTCAAAATGGTGAGTCATGGATTGAGTGTTAGGGGAAATCATAGCATGCTAAGAAACAACTAAATTTTGATTCTAATAATGAAAAGACTGAAACATACATTATTGTTATTGAAACTTACCTAAAAGAATTGGACCGTTATAAGAGGCAAGGTGCCAAAATTAGATGTAGGCTACACTGAATAAAGGAAGGGAATAAAGGATCAAAAGTTTTCCTTAACTATATAAATTATAAACATAAAAAAGAGAGAGAATTGGTGTTATAAATTGGATGAATATGGATTACACATAGACTCTACTAAAATTATTAGGTTGTTCGATAAATTTTATGAAAATTTATTTAAATAAGAGAATAATTTGATGGATATTCTATAGGCCTTAGACGAAAGTGTCGAGGATTATATTCTTGATAATATTGATCCACATTATTGTTGATTTTTAGATCATATATCTACTTGGAAGAAAAATAATGTGCTCTTCTCTTTATGCAATCAAATATAAGCCCTATATTTGATCGTCTTCTAGCTTCATTTTTATGAAATCATGTGGAATCATATTAAAGATTATTTTTATATTCTCTACATAGAAGCTCTTCATAATTTTTTTTTAGGACCAAGTATTGGTAAAGGCCTAATCATGCATATTCATATGGGAAAAAAAAGATACTATTATGGTTTGGAGGTGTGACTCATCACTCAACTTGTCACATTAGCATGTCTAACGAGAAGTGTCCAAAAAGTGAATTTTTAAGGTTTGACCTAAACTAAATCATGGTATCCTTGGGTATGTGCAGGATCATCATGGAAAAAACAAGCCCTTAAGTGGCGAAAAATTCAAAAAAACCAGAGTTAGGCAACTTGACATAAAAATTTGAATAAGTTATCTATATTATTTCAAAAATATGTAAGAAAAGAATTTGTAGAAAATTGAATGGTTTCTAAAATACTAGTTTTTTTTTTTTAAAAAAAGAAAATCTATTTGGTGAAAATTTGAAATTTCAATGCAGCAGTACTTAAATTTCAGGGAAAAAATAAGAATTAGGTGTCTGTCTGACCACCCTAACCACAGTAAAATGATAATATTTTTTTTATAAGATTTTAGATATAAGTAGAGGACTCATGTCCCAATGTGATGCATATTTTTTTGCAGTTTTTTTCAAAGTAAATAATTAATTATGATTTTTTTATTACAACTTTTAAAAAATATAAAAACTTGTATGTCTGACCACCTTAACTTGGTCAAAACTTCATGAAATTCAATTTTTTATTTTTTAACCCTATAGTATGCAAAACATAGAATGTGATGCATGTTTCAGATTAAAAAAATGTGATACCGTTTGAAAGCTATTGATGTTTTTCAATCAGCCTATCAATCAAGAATTTAGTTCTAATTGAAATAGAAAATGAATAATAATTATTTAATAAATTCAAAGTAAAGCATAATTTATATTGGTGGAAAGGTGAGAATCTCCTTTAAAAACCCTTTTCGTTTCATCATTTTTTTGTAAAATAAAAAGTCGTCAGCCACATACCCTACACATACCCATCATATCGCCACTTTTTGGCCCAACATAATCCTGCACATACCCCCCTAATAGTTGAACAAAAAAATACAGCTTACATGCAAGATAAATGGACTAAATACCTATTGGTAACCATAAATATTTTCTATCTCTAACTTTTATGTACACCACAAATGGATCAATAGTTGAACATAAAAAAACTTTTTGTTATAAAAACAACACATTATTATTTAAAATACAACACAAATGGACCAATAGTTGAACACTAAAACTTTTTGACAATATGTCATATTTCATGAGAAAATACAAGGTATTTATTATGCTCACCTTATATAATTGTGATAGGACAAACTATTAATGTGAAATACTCCAATACATATAAATTTCTATCTCAATAGTTGTACACATAAGAATAATAATTTTCACTATGACTAGAATACTTATTTAAGTGAGCATATTATTTTATAAATGACACACTTATAGTGGATATTTATACTATTTTATTTGAAACAAAAAAAATATATTTCACTTTTTAAAGAATGTATTTATGTTTTTTTACATAACATTTATAGGTTTCCATGTGTTCAAGTATGGGTCTATCTTAACCAAAATTTTGTTATTTTTTTATTTACATTTAGACAAATTATTTATAATATAAATATGCGGCGAGATTGAATATTATATAAATAACATTATAACAACAATTGAATCTTTCATAACTACTAACCCCTCTCCCATAACGTCTTCTTTGTAATTCTTGATAATTTTGTTTCCTGTTGGTAGCTTTTCTAACTAATTTATTATGTAGCCATGAAAATTTTCAAGTAACATTGTGAATGAAATACTCTACTCGCATAGCAATTGTCTACTTGAGTGATTGGAAAATAGTACGCCCATGATTTGAGCATGGGAAAATTACAAGGATGTGACTGCTATAGAGTAAGAAATAGTTGGACCACATTCCTACTGGTAGGATTTGTTACAAGATAGAAATTACCTACACCTTATGTTGTTTAACTCTTCCAAAAACAAAGAGGAAAAATCCATGGTGGAAACCCTAAAAATATTCATGTTCCACTTATAAATTTTGCAAAATTTGGTTGTTTTCATGATCTGGATGTGTCTTGGGGTTTAAGGTTTTTATTATTTTCATGATATAGGGAATTTGTGTCTCTTAAACCCATCCTAAAAAACCCTAAGTATAAATACCTTTTCTATATGTTCTAACTTGTTGTTGACTCCCTATCATCGGTTCTCAATCATGTTACTCACAACTTATGTCATTTAATTCATTTATTTATCAACCTCTCAATCCTAATCTCTCGGTCGCTACCCATTGATTTATTAGAAATATTAACTTTATGTTATGTGGGTTTATAATCTTTTAAATATTTGCCAAGGTCCTAAGTCTGAGCTTTAATAATTTTATCATTGACCTAAAGTCTTAGCCTTAAGTCTTATTTCCATGCCCATCGTTTGCCTAGTCAAGCCGCTTTATAAGAACTAACTTGTGCACGTGTAGATATCTACTTTTATGATGACCATTGGTCCTACGCGATCAAATCTGGACTGCTCCCTGTGCCCCCACCTAGTTTTATTTCCTATTAAAATAATCTCACGAGTTGGAAGGTGAGTGCCACATGTCATGTGTAGTAGTGGGGCCTAGCATCTTTCAAAGGAAATAGGTGATAGGTTATAATATATCAATAATGGATAGGAGGCAATGTGTTTGCATCTAGACCATTCCCTATGCCCCCACTCTATTTTTATATTCATTAAAATAGTACCATGGGCTAGCAGAAAGAGGACCCATTGAGTTTCAAAGGTAGCAAGTACTATGTCTGATCAGATCGACAACCAAGATAAGGTGACGTGGTTGAATATGAACCCTTCCCCGCTAGCCCACGGGGGACCCACCTCTATCTCTTGCTACTCAATGAGGAAGTAGGGAAGTGCCATGTGGAGAAATCAGAGAGGTTGGAAGAACATTATAAAAGCGAAAGTATTAACCAACTATCTTGACACAGGGTTAATACATTAAATCCCGTGCTACTAAAGGGATTTTAAAGGCACATGTTTTAAAAGGAAAAAGAGATGTTATAATCTGAGTTGTCCATCGTGTTTGAAGTTTATGCACATTGTCGAAGGCTTGTAATGTAAATAATGCACATACTAGAGATTTGTAGATTGAATTTGAGCCCTTCCTTCCCTCTCTGCTACTGAAATTTGCATGCGGGTTAAGACTAACAGGGAAGTGGGGAATCTGACACATTGACTTTCCTAGTAATGGTAAAGATGGCTGAGTGCATGGATGACTTGGAGGGTGGGTCCAAATAACCTATTTTTGATTGGTCAATGGTATTTGAGGCCTAGAGTCAAATTTCTCAAATGTTTTTGATTAAATATGGGCCATCTATCGAGCCATATCACTATACAATCAATTGCCAGTATTCAAAGTTGAGCTTTAAGGTAAATGAGCCATTCTAGTTCATGCGAGTGAACCATAATGGTCGACAAGATGCAAAGCTACTAAATTGGAAGGTTTTAAAGCCACTAAAACTCATTTTAAATCATAATTGAAGATTATTAAAGGAATTATGTGCATTCAAGGAGTTTGTGCTATGATTTTTAGGCTTGTTTGATAAAAAAATTAGGGTTTTCAAGAATCTATGAAACTAGTAAGTTAAAACACTCTCCTACCTCTCAAATTACACAAACTTGCTTATTTTTTCTTGTGATTTCATTCTATCATTAGGGTTTACTAGTTTAATACACTTATTTTAAGATTTGACGTTCATTTGGAATGTTATTACTATTGAATTGTGTTTTCCTGAGCACCAGGTCATACCCAAGTTGTAAGTACCTTTCTTGTTGAAAGAAACTATAGTTTGTGAAAACCGTAGAGTCATGCCACCAAAAGTTAAAACATCTATGTCTAAGGGAGAAGCCTTTGGTTCAAAACCTCCTATCAAACCCCTAGTTTACAATCTAATTGATCAATTGAATCCTTCTACCTCAAAAAAAACCTAAGGGCCAATTATTATCTCATGGTACACAATTTTTGGAGGGCCTTGTCGACAAGAAGTGTACAATTAAGGACACCACATTTCCCAACACTGGATGGACTATTTACAAGTACTAGTTTGGAAATAGAAATTGTGGCATTCCTATGGACACCTCATGGAACTTGGATCTAGGGAAATTGATTGTCCAATATGTGTACATGGATGTGGACTTGTTAAATATAGTCGCTACAAACTATAATCTAGTCACTAGGTCTATGAGAACTTTTGATGGTATTTATATGGTGAAGATTACAAGAGATGAATTTTTTGAAATCTTCAAACTCATAGAATGGAGTGAGGATATGGTTCCCATTGATGAAAATTCTCTGGAGATAGAATATGAAAAGGTCAAGCACACTTTTAAAATTTAAATATTACAAAATTATCTGGAATCTATTGATGGTCGAAGGGTTGTCTTGGGTCCATCAGACAAGGATCCCTACCCTATCAACTATTTTGTGTCCTACTTCCAAAGGACCTTCTACTCTATATCCAGAATTCTTGATTATGACCCTACTACAGCCATGGCTTGGATGTACATGGCAACACACATATCGAATCCCACATATTTCACACTCTATGATTATAGAGGGTATTTGGTAGAGAGGATTCATGGGGACCTAGTCAAATTTAAATAGGGAAAAGACGAGGTCATATTATTTTGGTACTCATTGTTTATACACATGTTATTGTATAAAGGAGCCCCATATTTTGGTTAGGACATGACTTTGGAATAGAAGGATAGTAACTTAGATCTACCTATCCAATGTTGGACCACTATCCTTGACAAAGATGATAGAAAGTTTCACTATGTGTTGTTTCAAAATTTCTTTGCTTCCAAATTTTGAAGAGTGCTAGTTGTAAACATACCAAGTATTCCTATAGGCTTGCATGATTTTTTGAGGCTTAAGGATAGGAGGCTATATTTGTGTTGATCACAATTGGGGGCATGTTATCCCTTATCTTAGTTGTATTATTTTGAGATTTTATGGCATAGCGGTCTCACCCCACCTTTTGTCGAAGGATGTGCTAGAAAGAATTGGATTTCTAGAAGTTAGGTGGAAACTTGGGAATGTGGAGAATAATAACCTAAAAGATCAAGGCAAGGGAACATTCTTCCTTTCGTATAGTTTTTTTTTTAAGATTTTATAATGTTCAATGGAGGATGGGAAAAGATTAATGACATGATCAATGGATTTCATAATTAATGACATAATCAGAAGCTCAAATTTTACTCATAATTTATCTTTCCTAGAAGATGTGATCAGAAACATCTTTGATTTTTAGAGGAAAAATGATAGAGAATAAAAGTTGATTTCTTTTAATAAATTTCAAAAGGAAATAAGAGAAAATTATCCACAATTCACTACGCTTGCTCAAATTCCAAATAAGATGCAGAGCATAGAATATATTTTCCAAATATTTGAGATAGTAGTTGGACTCCTAAAAGGTGAAAGACTAGTTAGAGAAAATGGGAAGGCCATTGCAATAGAGGAATAATATGTGGGGGACACCCCTGTAATGGATAAAAGGCCAACATACCAACCACCCAAGGAAAATAAAGTTATTTATTTTAGAAGAAAGAAGAATAAGGTGAAGGGAAAGGATACAACTGTTGCCTCTTCTCAACCAAAGAAGCAAAGAAGTCCTTCACTAGTTTCATAAATTCCACCATCATCTCCTCCTAGGTCAACTAGACTTAAATTTATTGATGTTGATTCTCCACCAAGACAAGAATCACCACCTAGGTAGCCATCCCAAAAAGGGAAAAAGGTTAAATCTAGTGCTTTGGTGGATTATGAATATGATTTTGAGGAAGAGATCTTGGTCACTAAGGAGGAAATGCAACAAGGAATTCCTTCTACACACATGAAGATTGTTCCATAGCAACTTGGCCTAAAATTAAGCAAGGTTGATCTCATAGGCTTAAATAGCCAAAATGATGTTAGACAAGAAGCATGTACTAAATTCATGGATGATGATTGTTTTATGAATTCCAAGGCCTCCATGGAATTTGTTTGGAGGGTGAAGAAGGATGAATTTTTCAATAAAATTGTAGAAAAGAGGAGCCTCCATCCTGAGCTACTTGATGCAATCATCCAAGAATAAATAATAAAAGAAATGAAAGAGAAATATCAAGAAATAACTATTGAGGAAGTTAGAGCATTTCTAAGAAAAAGTGGAATTATTTTATTGCCAGAGTGGGATTTTTCCTTTGTAATTACTTTTAATATAGTTAAAGTATATGATAGACCTCTCTATAATTCTGATGAAAAAGATACTATTGTAATACAAGGATTCACATTCAGATTGCAATGGGATACTTTGGCCATCTAGGTCGTAGGCCCCAACACCAAGAAGCTAGACATTGTAGAGCCTACTACAGATTATAGGGGAGGCTTAATAATAAAGAGAGTGTCTGACACTTAAGTTATTGAGGATGAAACAATGTCAGTTAATTTTGCTCAATTCACCAAAGAAATAGTAGAATCAATAAATACTCAGGAGGGAAAGTTTCAAGAAAAAATTATACTGATTTATGGGTTGATTATGGGAAAAACCAACAACACACATATAGTTACAAATTGAATTGGCAATGATGAAGGATAAAATGTAGAATTTAGCAATTAGGGGAGCCAATGCAAATGGATACTGCTTCTCCATCTACCTCTCAAGGGCCAACAATTTTTTTTTTACACCACCTACAAGTTGTTTATGGGAAATGTGCCCATTTCAGTGAAGGGACCAAGTACCTCAAGTGCATGACAAACATAAGAGATCGGCAAAGATGAATTGATTGAAAAGTTGAAAGAGTATAAAGAGAAGATCAACCAGCATGATCAAGATCTTTTTGATAGAAATTTTTAGAATTATAATTATAGTCCCGAAGCATCTAAATAGAAGGGTTGATAGAAGGCTAATCAACATTCTTGAAAATTACTCCTCAATGGTAAATGCAATAAACAATTTTGATATTAAAAAAGAGGTAGCCATTACACTTATGGAGACATGCATAACTAGGTTGAAATAATTAAGGTTAATGGTTGTAGGGTCTAAGCATGATGTAAATAAACCTGAGAAGATCCAAGCAACCCTTAAAACTGTTAGTGGAATCTAGGAATTCCATGGAAATATTGAGCCATTGGAGGCTAAGATAAGGGAGCTGGTGAATAAATTTCATGAGATACATCATGACTGTTTGCTTGATATATTAGACAATAGTGGTAATATTAAATCCCTATAGGAGTTGAAGAAAGAAGCAAATAAGGTAATCTCAAATCAAGCAACCAAGATTTGTAAGGAAAATGATATGAACATGTGGAAGAAGAATATGGATATAATTTCCCAGGCTGTAATTGCTTTAGAAGAGTTTGATAAGGAGGCTAATCAAGTTGTCACAAAATATAATCCTTATATGAAAAAGGTTGATAATATCATCACATTTGACTGGCATACTCAGGAAGAGTTCTAAACCGGGAAGGATAAATATTTGGATCTTCTCGAGGATTGAGCTGTACTTGTGCAATGGTGAATAAAATTTTGGTTTTATGTCTGCAAGCATGATGAATAATGGATGGGAGAAACACAATGCATAGCCTAGAACTAGTAAAAATTAGGCTTTTGATAAAGTATGTATAATATATTTTCTTCTCCCTAATTTGAATTTGCTGCCAAGGTTGTAAACGTGGATGGTATTTTTGTCTCTTGTATCTTTCTACATTTTATGCTTTTCTATCTTTCATGCTCGGTCTATGTGGAACAAATTTTCAGAGCACGTGAGTATATAAGGCTACATAAACTTAAAGGTGCCTTTTGGAAGGTGGGACATGATCTTCATCAACAAATAAAAAGGGTCTTTGTCTCATGTAATATTTCCCTCCATATAAAATTGCAAATATAACTACAATAGGGAATATTTTGTATCAATCCAATTGAAAAGGTACATGTCTACTTTTTGGTCCAAAGCTTATTTTTCTCCTTCATTTCTATAAAAAATAATTTAAGGCCACAAGTATAGATCTATTGCTTGTTAATTAAATATACAAAATTTTGTAAAGGAATACAAAGAGCATTTTAGAGTTTTGTCTTAGGTTTTGATTTTGTCAATATGCATAGGTAATTTTAATAACAATACTAGCAATTGGATACATAATGGTGCAAATTCAATACCACTTCTCTCTTATGTACTTATTTCATGGATTATGAATAATATGATCAAAGAATATCTTATTTGTCTTCATCGATTTCTAGTGGATGTGTAGTTTTGTTTTTGCTTTTAATTCAAAGAATTAATGAAATTGCTTGAATGAAGCTACATGTTCATGTAAATTGAGTACTAGGATCTTAAAAAGAAGTTATGGTTGAGAATACAAAGAATGTGATGATGTAATGGGGTATTATCAAAGATCAATGATACGATGTGTTAAACTATTGTCAAATTATATAGTTTTTGAGATTGACTTTGTTCCCAGATTAAGGCATTGATCTAAGTGATTGTTCATGATACATTTAGTTGATCAATTCAGCAACAAATCAATTCTATAAACAAACATTCAAATGGACTATAAGTGTTACTATTTTGTGTTAAGGTCTTCCATTCTCATGATCTAAATGTCAAGTGTTGTTAAGGAGTATCCAACTTCTTTGATACATTCTATTTATTAAGCTATTACATGAGTATTTATCTATTATTTGCAATGTACTTAGTCATTTGGTGTAGAGGTATTTAAGTGCATTATGGGATCAACCTCCCCAGTCTTGCAGAGCCCAAAGTATAGGAGGAAAGTATTTTTTCTTTCACTCGTTCATTGGAAAATCCCTTCAAGTTGCTAATAATTGGAAATGGCAAAGTTCATAAGCTTCCTTGAAGATCAGATTGGTTCTTGAAAAACAACCAACACTCAGATACTCACATTGGAGAGATATTAGGGATTCTCATGGTGAAAATTTGGGCTATTTTTATCATCTCATTTTACCTCTATAGAGACAAACCTATAAAAGGCCTGCCTTTACGAAACTATGGAGATCTTTACCAATGTTTATGTCGTGTTTCATTTTCTCACTATAGCAAAAGCAAAGTAAAAGGGATGGAAAAATATATGCCTGTACTGGATAACATATTTTATGGCACACTATGGATGCATAACTTTGGTTTCTAGATTGCTTTGGTACCAATTTTTTTAGTAATGTTCACTTAGTGATTTCTCTCATGCATAATGTGGTGGCATGTAAGGGGATTCACCCCCTTATAGTATCAAAAAGTATATGGAGGTTCATTCTATTTTTAATAATCCTATCACACTATAATGATGAAATCACTTAGCTACTGTCGGGATATTTAGATTAAATTGGTTTGAATGTTTATGATTTCTCTCACGTTAAGGAGATTAACCCCCCTCTCTCACATATGGAAATTCTTGGTACAAAAAGGTCTACATAGGACCATCATATACAATTTTACTATCAATATTCTTCAAAATTATCACATTGTAATAATGAAAACACTTAGTTGTTGTCCAACTATTTAGATTGGACTATATTTAATGTTTATGATTTCTCTAATGCATAATGTGGTGGAATGTAAGGGGATTTGACTCCCTCTGCCACACAGATGAATGTTTGGAACTAAAAATTCTACATAGGGCTATTCTATTCATTTTCATTATAAATATTTTTAAAAATTGTATCACATTGTAATGATGAAATTGCTTAACTATTGTTAGGATAATTCGATTAAATAGTTTTTATTTTTTATGATTTCTCTCTCATAATGTGGTAATGTATAAGGGGATTCATCCCCCTCTCCCACATAGATGAATGCTTGGTACTGAAAAGTCTACATAGGGTCATTTTTATTATCAATATATTCCATTAAATTGTATCAGATTGTAATGATGAAACTGCCTAGCTATTGTCCGGCTATTTAGATTAAATTGTTTTTAATGTTTGTGGTAGATTACATTGGTATTTTTGAGGCCTTTTTTAAAAAATGGTTTATGATATTATTTTAAAATGTTATATTAATATTTATTTCGTCCAATTTTATAGGTTATAAAATAAATTTAATTCTTTTTACCTTTTCGTGGTTTAGGATCCAATTCATGGATGTGAACTCACATTGTACCTACAAACTTGATCAATAATGTTCTATAGATTTTGTGTTGTGAATTGTCTAAAATAAAGAATTCGTAGATAATGACAATTTTCTACCACTCTTAGGGTCTTTTGTCAATCTATTATATTTAAAAATACTTTGATTGTCAACAAGCTTCAACCATGCACATTTGGTAAGATGAGTCGCATTAGATATGTTAGATTCCTTGATTTTAGAATTTGATTGCAAATGTCAATGATTGTCATTTTCAAATCAACTAATCTTTAGCAATGGTAGATATTCTTCAATGATGAGATTAAATGTAATTAATGCCTTTTATACATAGAGATGACATCAAATTGTGAAGATTTGTGTCAAGTTGTCCTTAAGCCAAAGTATAAAATGGGGTCAATTGACTAAATGTTTGGTTTTGATTTTTTAACTAATAGAATGAGATCTAGTCTCCCCCATCCCTGTGGTATCAGAGGGTGTGTCATGCCAGCACTATTGGTCACATTAGAAAGTGTACCAGGTGCACTGCAGTTTATAGGGGGTCGTGCTACCGGATTCATGCAGTCTAAAAAAAAAAAACTAATAGAACGAGATCAAAGGTGTGACGATGCCCTTACACCCATGAACACAACTTATGCTAGATAACTAAGTTTGATATATGTCTCATAGTTTTGAATTATAGATATAAACACAATGATGACCATGATGAAACATTTAAATCAATTGAATTTAAATTGCAAGGATAAGAAGAATAAATCATAATTATAGATCTAAATGTAAACAAAATTAATTACCTGAACCAAATTACACAAAAATATTACATTTATAGCTATAGAAAAACATTAAGATATTGTTAAAAATTAAATGCAAATCTCAATAAAAAAAACATTTTTCTAGAGTGTTGAAATATCAAATATGCCTGAATGAAAGTGAGAATACCAATCCAAAATATACACATTTTGAAAAGAGAACCAAAAGAAATGCATTGCAATAATATTCAGAACATTTTGTAAAATAGATTTAATATCTATGTAATAACCGAAACTAATATTGAAATGGCTCAACGTGATTCAAAATATAAGCCCCAAAACCTAAGTGTTCAAAAGAACATTCAGACTCAAACACAAAGCAAAATATATCTAATGAAAAGTGTGCCTGAAAGGAAATCCTTCCTTCACAGAAAAAATATTATTCAGATTCCATTTCCATTGTTGGTCGACCGTCTTGCTTCACAGAAATCTATTATATGGAGAAAAGTCGACAGTGGGTTGGTGGCCCTTTCTCTAACCCTTTCAACAGTTAACTCACACTGGGGAACAATTATATTAAATGAAAAGAATCGTAGTGAAGGTCCATATGGGTGGTTAAGACGGGATTTTTGCTCAAGTTCAAAATTGTAGATACCCACCTAGCTTGAACAAGTTTTAGGCGCACATAACCCCTGTTTTGTCAATGCCTTCTTAGGGGTAAAAGTTCTGAGCGTCAGCTTTCTAAACCTCCTCTCTCCTATAGTTGATAGTATGTGATGTAATAAAGGTTTTCAATAATAAAGAGTTTACAAATTAAATTGTATATGCCATTAGTTGAGGATTTCATTCGGTTATAATACTCTAACATCTGCCTGTCAAGCATTAGTTTTGCTCAATTTTTCTCTCAGTACTTGTACAAAAAATATTAAGAAAATAAACAGTGGTAATCAATAGGAGCAATTTATCTTCCTTTAAGTTTGGTAGTTATAGATACCTCATATCAGGTCTCTTATTTGAATCAGAATCCACATGTAAGTAGCTGCAAGCTTCACCACTTTCTCTGCACATTCCACCAGGAAAGAATCCTTGAGCCTTGGATCCATCCAAGACCTTAACGTCCGTATACATTCTGCCTAATCATCGGAAAGAAGTATCACATTCAGAGTCTCTACTAGGAATCCTTTTCAAGTTCATTGATGGCCTTACTCACATGTTTTACAGGCTCATGCCATGCCAGAATCCCCGACAAAATAACCCCAAAAGCAAAAAGTCATCTTTCTGAGAAACAATCCCACTACTAACATATTCTGGAGACATGTACCCTGTCGTCCCTGTAAATCTCCTGCTCCTGGATCTCTTAGTCATTTCATGCCCTGATGACAAGGAATTGGACCTTTTTCTTCTTCTTCAATTCCTCCAGATATTGATGTGTCCTTTTATCTATCACAGCTCTTATTGCTATCCTCAAATTCATATTCAGCAGTCAAATGACAGGCACCTACATGGCATATTATTGCCCTATAACCAGGATCTGTAATTATAATGTTGCTTGATTTTAGATAATTGTGCACACAGTGCAGTCTTGTGTCATGGTCCATGTATTCCAAGGCCTTTCCGACATCAATGTCACTTTGCAATCTAGAGATCCAAGTGTTTAGTATTGCGAATCCAGGCATTATGCTATTTCTCAGAAATTCAGCCAGACTAGATCCCTGAACATCATCATGTACTCCAATAACACGACCCCCCTCACAGCAGCCCCCCAGGAGCTTTATTAATTTGGAACGATGGAGATTACAGATCTGTTCAAGTATTGACCTAAAATCTCCGATGGCTTGCAGCTTTCTGGTTGTGATAGCCACAGTTTTGCCCAACAGATGGGACTTTAGAGGATTTTAAAAGCCTTCCAGTGGTGAATTGTGATGTGGCCTCTGCGATCTCCTTGAACATATAAAGAATGGGTTTATCAGGAAGGACTGACTGTTTAACATATACCAAGGAGGCTCCATTACTTGGGGAGGCAATGTTGTTGTTGAAGATCTCGGTTTGCTCTCTGCTTTTTCTGGGAGTAGGGTAATCATCTGAGAATCTGGATTTCGCCAGGGATTTTGCAGGATAAGGCTTAGGTTTTTGCTTTGGCTCTTCAACCAAGTGCATTTTAAGCTTCTTGCACATCATCTTTTCACCGTTTCTTAAAACCGACATTAATTATCACATAAAAATATTCATACAGGAGAAGTTTCATGCAATTTTTAAAGAAAAAAAAAAAAAAACCTTCTCAAAGAGATAACCACAAAATTGTTCACACAGGGGATGTTTCAAGCAGTTCCCCGCTGAAAACAAAAGCTAGACAAACACACTATATCATGTTTATGGTGCTGCAAAGAACTGTTTGGAAAAAGAAGAAGTCTCAATCTTTCATTTTTTCATAAAAATTGATTTTTTCCATAATATTGAATGTTGCTAATTTTTTCACATTGTTTTGTGAGTTACAATTTGCACTTTCAATTTGGATGAGGAGTCAAGTTCGAAAGTTGCTTTTGCAGGTGGAGTTGTGAATAAATGTTTTTTCTATTTATGTGTTGATTTTACATGGAATGTGAGTTTCTGAGGTGCAGTTATTTTGACAAGTGCAGATTTTGCAGTGTGACATGTGGGTGCAATCACAATAATGATTTACAATTTACTTGAAGAAGGAAAAAAAGTTTTTCGTCCGATTTGCAATTTGAAGTGGTTTGTTTGAACTATAGGGTTCAATCGAACTACTTGTAGGGTTTGCTCCAACCCTATAGTCTGAACAAACCCCCTTCAATGCCAGCAGATTATTTTATAATAAAATACTAAGGTTCGATCAAACTAGTGTTCGAGTGAACCCATCGTTTAGGGTTTTTTTTTTTAATAAAACTTTTCACTATAGAATGTACGACATTTTCATCTTCGTAGCATCACTGTAACAACGACTGGCGAACCTCTGAGCCCCATGTGAAGGAAAAAATGGCCGGCGAACCTCCGAAAGCGGTTTTAGGGTGACCAAAGTTCACCACCTTCCACGAGCATCACCCTCCACAACTTCCAGGTTGGTTTTCTTTGCTTCAAAATTTGTTTTTGGCTAAATTTCCTTTGAAAGAAATCACCTAAAATAGTTCACTTGCATCGTCAATGCTTCCACATTTCGCATAAGTTTGTTGTGCCAAAATGGGAGCTTCGCCATGTAGGCAACATCCTGCCTGCCTGTGCCAAAATGGGAGCTTTGGAACAGGCTACCTATCGACGCACCCAATTGCATTTGCTTGAGAGTTTCTAAACCGTTTTAAACAAATCCATTTTGTGCATACCTGTCATGAATGGAATTTGATGAGAACACATTTCTTGAGAAGCTATCGTTCAAACAGTTCACTTGCCTTGTCAATGCTTCCACATTTCACATGCATGTCTACCACGGCAATTGCCATGATTGAAATGGCCATACCCTGTTCCAAATCTTCCTTTATAGTTATGAGTGTTCGAAATCTGTAATTGTTCAAGTATTGATATGGTTTTAACCTGTAGAAAACTAGGAAAATGAAATGCCATCCTTGATTTAAGATTCATTGTTAGTTTAATTTGAAAGTTCTGAATCTTTAGATGTTTTGTTGATATTACTGAGCATCAAGAATCTCTCTTTACTATCATATTTATGAGCATCAAGAATCTCTCTTTACTATCATATTTATGAATTAATATAATAAAATATTGGCATGCCATCATTTGACAGCCTTGAAGACTCCTCAAGCTATTTATTCTTTTGAATTGTTCCTTTTATCTTTTGCACTTAGTCATCTATGGTTGTTCAAGTTTCCATGATGCAATAACCCTAATACTAGCATTATATAGAGCATATCTATTATGCACTCTCCATTCTTCTAGCAATCTCTAACATATAACACTGTTGTCACTATCATCTCCATGATACAGATCATAGGGCCTAGCCCAAGATATTGTCTCATGCAAACCATAGGATCTAATACATAAGATATCACTATGCTTCTTATTTTAATGATCTTGAATATAGCATAGATCACCTACAATAATCTTCCTCTAGTGAACTATCATCTAACACTATGAAACCTAAATATTGATGATGGATATTCTATTGCTTGATACTATTGTCCTGTATGTCTTGTGATGGATTTCATAACTCCAATTATTTTCTTAGGGTTTGATAGGTCCTTCCATAATCATCTCATTATGATTAAATTTGCATGGTATTACTTACTATTGTGACTATCATTCATCCATAATCTCTTGAAACCATCTTCTTACTTATTGTTCTCACAATCTCTTGTGATTGGTACCTACAAGTGTGTAGAGGTTTACAAGGTGTTTGGAATTTTGAAAGAAACATCACACTCTTGATATCCGAATCCTGATGACCCTACTTTTGAACCAGAAAGGGACTTATATGCTGATATCCTTTCCATGGGCATTAAGGGAGTGATTGATAATTTTAAAATTCTGAACTGGGCCTTCATGAAATTAAGAACCTAAATCTTAAAAATGGAGCTATCACCAATAAAATAGAAATCCTGGAAGCTAAAGTGGTGGAGCAGAACTCGGTTGAGGCTGAGAAGATGGCCATGGCTGATTACATCCAGAAAGAGGTAGACTTCACTAAAGACCTTAAGAAGGATGGTGAGAACCTTGGTAAAGAGATTGATAAGATCAGGGAAGCCCTGAAAGCCACTATTGAACACAACCACAAAATTGTTAAAAAAAACTCTACGGCCTTGAGAGTTTTGGTGGAAAAAATGGATAACACTCAACAGGGTCTTCTGATTGTGGATCTGGATGCTGAGAAGAACAAAAACAAGGTGGAGGAATTGGGCCCTTCAAAGAGAACCAAAGCCAATATGAAGAGAAGACTGGATATGACACCTCTGGAGACCCAGGATCTGAAGATGGTGGGTAGGGATTTGGACATCCTAGAAACGGAAGTGGCAGAGACCTTAAAGTCTCTGGGTTAGGTTTGGTTGTGTTTTTTTTGTCATTGGTTTTTTGTTGTCCTCTTGCTAGGTTTTGCTAGTGGGTGCTATTCTTTCTTGCTTATCTATGGTGTGCAACCTGTCTTTTCCTAGAGTTTCTTTTGATCTATCTTTTATGGGTTTGTAAACTTTGTGGTTTCGGGTCCGTGTAAAACCCATTTTTTCCTCAGTCAAAAACAATTCATTTTTATTAATTATACATGAGTGAAGGCTAGAGACTATGATATTTAATCATTGTTCCAACATTTTTATCATTATCTATTTTGAAAAAAATAATAGTTCATAGATATGTTATTAATAATAGATATAATTTCATAATCATGTATAGGGTTTGAGTAATTTTAACCCTTTTATCGTGCTATATGTTGGTTCTCTTGACATTTGACAAATATTTTAGATCTCTAATAAACAACTATATATTTCATAGATCTTTTGAACTCTTTAAGCTCCTCCATGCATGTGCGAGGTCATTTGTGATTTTTTATATGACAATATATACAAACCACGTAGAGTAAACCACACAACCTAATAGACTTGAATGACTTAACTACTTATGTATTCCTTATAATCATGAGACCTCTAGATGGTTATTTAATTAAATTTCTTTATCTTGATTTAAATATTTGTCCTATTCATCAATCATATGGGTCCCCTACAATTAAAAACTAAAATAAAAATCATTTGATTACTATATGCCCTATTCATCTTTATGCCAATACATCATACACCATTTGATTACTTAGAAATGCACCCCTCCTATCCTCTAGTATAGGAATTTTTGTTGAAACTCTAGTGTGGATTGACCAATAACTCTTAAGTAAGGTCAACATGAAATTTTTGTATTTGATAAATTTCTTATCTAATTTTGATATGTCTTTTGATTTTATGAAGTTTAAATATAGTTTTTTTGAACATAGATAATTGTAATTTGTACATACATGTTAGCTTGAAACTTCTATAAGAAATATGAAACATATTTTATTAAATAGTTCACTAGACCTTATCTCTAATCTATGCGTGCTTTCAAATACCAAGCTAATTTAACACTTGTTGGCCCTTGTGATTTACTCATGTGGATAATATATTTATGATCATTTTATATATTTAAATGTAAAGTTAGAAGTTTCTACATTTTGGTGAAATGAGTTCATGCATGACTTTGAATTATGTAAATTTAAAGATTTATTAATATTTCAAATTGATTTACTTGTTTCACAAGTGTTTAGTAATTTGTATCTAAGTTACATAAAATTTATTGAATGTATGTATGCACTTTAGAACTATTATCTAGATATATAGTGTTCATGTTTAATATATTCTATATCATGTGTACACTCGTAAATTTATTTATAATTATTTTAGATTTCTATTCTCTAGATCTAGATATATTAAACCAAGGTCTCATTTCTCCTTTAGGTACAAACATATCATGGAAAATGCACCTATTCCACCTCCACATGAAATATTTGCAAATACTTATAGTGAGATTAGGAGATTGAGAGACTCATTAACTAATGGTACAAATGTAGACATATATGCAAAAACTTGCATGTACATATTACAACTCCTAGAAAAAATAAGAGATAGACTTGGGGATACTGGTGCATTTTCCCCTAATAGAGTACCTACTATTCTTTCCCACATGCAGGAAGAAGTACATGGTGAGGTTACCTATAAACAAATAAATGATGTTGTGACCAAAGATATGATTAAAAACAAATGTTTTCCATTCTATCAAAATAAACGTAAGTTGAGGGGATACCAAGTCACCAAATGTGTGGATGTTGCTATGGCCCAATTGATCCCACGATTTCTTACAACACATGGTCAATATCCAAACATTGACCAACTTTCATTATGTTTTGTTCAGCAGTTGTATGCTCAGGTCCATTTGGGCCTCAAATTCAACTACCTGGATATTCCACCATATGTTTGTTAGGGGTGTGGAAAGATTGTTGATAGGCCCACCTATCGTCGAGTAGGTAGACTAGCCCCAGTGTTTAGGGTATTGGTTGGCAATATGTATCCTCCTCTCACCCCAACTCTGGCCCCCTTAGTAGATCAAGTTGTTGCTTCCCAAAAGGAAGAAATTGACAGTGTAGGCGATATTGCAGCTGTGACCACTAGGATATCTACTAATCGTGTGGGTTAGTATTTGATTTCTAGAAATTCATGATCCACAACATTTGTAGCACAACACAACTGCATGGATCCTTTTACAACCACTGACATCCCTACACCCACACAGCTCAATGGAATTACAGGAGATATGGCACACAAGACTATGCATTGTTCAGCTGAGGACCTCTTAGAGGCATATGCCTTCATCATATCAGACTATGGAATCTCTATAGACCAAGTCAGAGGTCATTTTGATTTAGTTCATTCACATCCAAGATCCCATCATTCTCATCACTCTCAGCCTACCACCAGTGTGCATCAGGATCCACCTACAAATCATTTGGCTGCTATATAGACTATTGATCCTTTAGTTGACTTACAGAGGATGCAAACTTCTATGGGTTTTATGAATATGTTGACCAGTCCCAATTCATCATCATCGATGTCATCTCAACTACATAGTCCCCTTCAATCATCATTTCTGGCATGACATGCGATGACTCATATGGATGTACATCTTGATGCATCGACCGAGTGTTTGGTTGATTTACTAGAGATAGACATTATAGAGGACTTAGATCATTTGATACCATCTGATATGCATGTATGTGTGCATGTGCATGTTCAATTCTCTTTTTTAATTGTTTTTAAATTTTAGTTTTAACTTTAAGATATTGATGTAATATATATGTATATATATTGTAGATAGGCATACCTCATGTTACTCCTAGCCTTGGTTTAGATCATTTACATCGATGTGACTCTATGGATGATTCTACTGGCAATGGATAGTTGAGTTTTAAGTTTTTATATATACACATGTGTATATGTACATGCATACATGTATAGATCTAGATAGATTTTTAAAAATACATGTACATTCTTAATTAAATTTTATAAAATTTATAATATATTATATGTATTTAACACATTGTGTACATAATTTTATCTCTCAGGTCTCGAAAAATCTATCACAGCAAGGTTCTCATTCAACTGATCCTTCGATTAGGAGTTGACATTCATATTAGGTTGCATTGGATTTATAAGTTGTCTAACATTATATATGACATGGGCTACATGTTTGATGACCTCTAGTACATGTTTGTTAGGTTTTTGATACATTATTACTTACATTTGATGATCTACATAGTACATTTGTTAGATTGTTGATACATTATTACAGGTACATTTGATGATATCTAGTACATTTTCTTATATCATATACATACACATTTTCTTATGAACTTATATGTTTATTTTAATTCAATTTGTGCATGCATGTACCTATATTTTCTTATAATGATTATGTTTATGTTCATCTATCTACATGTACATGTGTTTTCTTATGTTTAAATGTTTATACATTAATCTACACAGGTGTACATGTACATGTTTAGTACACTCGAGAGTGTTTATACAATCCACGTAAATTATATGTTTATTTTCATTCACTCAATGTACACATATGTAGTTCTACAGATGTGCATGTACACATGTAATGTTATAAATTTTGAATATAATTTAAGGCATATGTTTGAAAATATTTAAATTGTCTAATCTAAGCATAAGAATAATCTAGTTTGAAAAGAATAAATTAGGTATTGAATCTTTGCTTAGGATAGAATGAGGGAAAAGATTAGGAGAGTGTACAATTTTTTATAGGAATTTACAACATAATTCATGTACTTTTATGTAATACAAAATAATTGACATGAATACTTCATAATTCAATTAGGTAGAAATAATGGTAGAAGAGAAAGATTAGAAAAACAACAAAGTAAAATAAGGCATAAGATAGTTAAGGACAAGATAAAGAGATCCAATAAAGTAATCACATTAAGTGTCCAAGGATAATCCCTAGAAAGTAAATAAATAAATCAAATAAATCTCACTTAAACCCTACAATGATGGTTACAAATGGGAATACACTCCCTATATGTTTGGTAAATGTACACCAAGGATTCAAATGATTTAATGTATTTGTCTTGAGTGAAATATTATAGAATATAGTACTTGTTAAAATATTCTCTAAACATAATAAGACAAGGATGAGTTAAGAGTTTTAGTAATATGTACCCCATCAAAATTAATACAAGTACAAAAAAACTAGATTATTTAAAGGTTCTATTTAATTTCTATATAAAGGACAATAATCACATTTTCACCTTTAAATAGATAGTCATATTAAATAGATATAAAATTTTCAATTGTTGTAAGAAGGTTTGCACATTATGTACATAACATATAAAATTAAGCATTGAATTATTGAATCAATTTATAATAACTTTTTTATTGGATATGTACAGGATTATGATGAGCCAAAAAGTGGCGATATGTAAGTGATATGATGGCCCATGTGGCTGACGATTTTTTTTTACCCAAAATTGATGAAACGAAAAGGGTTTTTAAAGGAGATTTTCAACTTTCTACCAATATAAATTATGCTTTACTTTGAATTTAATAAATTATTATTATTCATTTTCTATTTGAATTATGACTAAAGTCCTGATTGATAGGTTGATTGAAAAACATCTATATAGCTTTCAAACGGTAACAATTTTTTTGAATTTGAGACATGTGTCACATTCTATACTTTACATACTATAGGATTAAAAAAAAAAAAAATGAATTTCATGAAGTTTTGGCCAAGTTAAGGTGGTCAGACATACGAGTTTTTATATTTTTTAAAAGTTTTAATAAAAAAACCATAATTAACTATTTACTTGGAAAAAATTGCAAAAAAATATGCATCACATCGGTACATGAGTCCTCTACTTATATCTAAAATATTATAAAAAAATATTATCATTTTATTGTGGTTAGGGTGGTCAGAAAACACCTACTTCTTATTTTTTCCCTGAAATTGAAGTACTACTCCATTGAAATTAAAAATTTTCACCAAATAGCTTTTTAAAAAAAATAAACCTTGTAGTTTAGAAACTACATTCAATTTGCTACAGATTCTATTCTTACATATTTTTGAAATAAAATAGATAACTTATTCAAATTTTTATATCAAGTTGCCTAACTCTGATTTTTTGAATTTTCATCGCCACTTAAGGGACTATTTTTTTCATGATTATCCTACACATACCCTACTCATATATGTACCTTTAAAACCACAAGGAAATTAAATATGTAATGTTCAATTTGAGGAGATGGCAAAAGGAATTTTTATTTAGTTTTAATTAAATAGATCTAAAAACTTTTCAATTGTTGACATAGTGCACAAACTAAATGTACATATAAAATTTAGCATCAATCAAATCAATTTAATTTACTTATGTATTGGAATGTATTTCAATCAGTAATTTATGAACTTCCATGGAACAATTGCAATTGTAAATAGATGATATAAGGAATTAAAGCAAAATTATTTTAAAAACCTTCACTTAGAGGTTTCAAACAAGTATAATTTTGCATATATGAGTTTACATGCAAGCAAAACAAGTGAGAGATGATGGTATAAGTGGAGTAAAATATTTTCAAATTAAATCAAAGATTCTTGAACTTAATAATTTCATGGAACAAATATACATATAATTGGAATTTAGGCAAAATGATTTTAAAGAACTTCACTTCGAGGTTTCAAACAAGTATAATTTTGCATATATGAGTTTACATATAAGCAAAAAAAGTAAGAGATGATGTTATAAGTGGAGTAGAACATTTTTCAAATGAAATCAAAGATTCTTGACCTTAATAATTCCATATAAAAATATACATATAGTTGGATTTTAGGCAAAATGATTTTAAAAAACTTCACTAGGTTTCAAACAAATATTGAAAGCATATATATGAGTTTACATACAAGCAAAAAACGTGAGAGATGATGCTATAAGTCGAGTTGAAATTTTTCAAAATGAAATCAATGATTCTTGAACTTAAGAATTCCATGGAAAAAATATACATGTATTGAATTGGAATTTAGGAAAAATGATTTTAAGAAACTTCACTAGGTTTCAAACAAGTATTGAAAGCATATATAAGAGTTTACATGCAAGAAAAAAATGGGAGAGATGATGCTCTAAGTGGATTTGAAATTTTTCAAATGAAATAAAATATTTTGAACTTAAGAATTCCATGGAAAAAATATACATATAATTGGAATTTAGGTTAAATGATTTTAAAAAACTTCACTAGGTTTCAAACAAGTATTGAAAGCATATATATGAGTTTACATGCAAAGAAAAATGGTGAGAGATGATGATATAAGTGTTGTTGAAATTTTTCAAATAAAATCAAAGATTCTTGAACTTAAGAATTATATGGAACAAATATACATGTATTTAATTGGACTTTGGGAAAAATGATTTTAAAAACCTTCACTAGGTTTCAAACAAGTATTGAAATCATATATATGAGTTTACATGCAAGAAAAAAATTAGAGATAATGATATAAGTGGAGTTGAAATTTTTCAAATGAAATCAAAGATTATTGATTTTAAGAATTCCATGGAACAAATATACATGTATTTAGTTGGACTTTAGGCAAAATGATTTTAAAAAGCTTCACTAGGTTTCAAACAAGTATTGAAAGCATATATATGAGTTAACATGCAAGCAAAAAAGGTGAGATATGATGCTATAAGTGGATTTGAAATTTTTCAAATGAAATCAAAGATTCTTGAACTTAAGAATTCCATGAAACAAATATAGATATAATTGTAATTTAGGAAAAATGATTTTAAAAAACTTCACTAGGTTTCAAACAAGTATTGAAAGCATATATATGCTTTACATGCAAGAAAAAAAAGTGAGAGATGATGCTGTAAGTGGATTTGAAAATTTTCAAATTAAATCAAAGATTCTTGAACTTAAGAATTCCTTGGAACAAATATAGATATAATTGGAATTTAGGAAAAATGATTTTAAAAAACTTCACTAGGTTTCAAACAAGTATTGAAAGCATATATATGATTTTACATGTAAGCAAAAAAAGTGACAAATGATGCTATAAGTGGAGTTGAAATTTTTCAAATGAAATAAAAGTTTCTTGAACTTAAGAGTTCCATGGAATAAATATACATATAATTCGAATTTAAGAAACATGATTTTAAAAAACTTCACTAGATTTCAAACAAGTATTGAAAGCATATATATGAGCTATAGGTGGAGTTGAACTTTCAAATGAAATTAAATATTCTTGAACAAGTAAGAATTCCATGGAACAAATATGTAATTGGAAACATCTACTCAATTTAAGGGTCTAAATGTGTTTCAACCACTAATTTTTTTCTAGCCAAATTTCAAATACTTGTCATCAACATATATTATAAGTAACTAAAACAATAAAAAGTTCAAACAAGTTACTATAAGTTCTCACTTGAACGTGTATACACACTAATACATTTTGACTCCAATTCTGATGAAAGTTCATCGGAATTTCGATGACCTTTCGTCAAAATTATTTCGTTGATTTTCTGATGAAATTGGAAACGTCGAAATTCCGACCCAGCATCGTCGGCTGGGTCAGAATTTCGATGTTTCAAATTTCATTGAAAAATTGATGAAATAATTCCAATGAAAGTTCGTCGAAATTTCGATGACCTTTCATCGTAATTTGAGTCAAAATGTATCAGTGACATGTACAAGTGAACTTGAAAATCATTGATATAATTTAAGTCAAACATTTTGGTTTAGCCCGCTCTTCAATAACATGTAAAATTTTCTAATGATAATCACTATCTAGTCTCCATTTTTTCCATCCACGTGCATGTGTAACTACATAAAGATGTAGGGTTGTAGAAATTATTAGGTGACTATATTGATATACCTTGTCATCAAGTTGATAGTCAACAAAATAAATCCCATGTTGAAAAAATTTGACTTATTTTAGATATATCCCTTGCACTACAACAAAACATGCATGATAAACATGAACTTGAGGTAAGACATGTGCACATGTATACCATTTTTGTGCTCAAGGTTTGTACAATATATATTTAATGTTTTTAAGGTAATGTACATGTACACAATGTATATATAATTTTAAATTCAAACTCACTTGTGGGAAATAACATTCCATCACTTGTTTTAGGTTGTGTTAGCTTATTCCTCTCTTCTGTGCAACACAATAAATAATAGCTAACACCCTATATATTTCCAGGCTCTGCTATGACTGCAAAAACATTTCCTATACACAAAATTTACATAAAAAAAATTCTAAAAATATTAGAAATGTCTCTAGACTTTAAAGATCATTAAGTATATATAATATTTAAATTATTGAAAACTTACACATGTAACTTTTCTAACCAATCCTAAAATATGGTCATAATCAATTAAAATCAAAGGAATGTCTTGAAATATTTCTTCCTCATTTTTGTCTTATGTTTCTAAAACAAATAGTTGCACCATATCCCATTTACTAATATATCCAAGTTCTTGGTTGTTGCATACATGATAATTTTTCGCAATGCACTCAAGGTAGAAACAAGAGTAATCCCTTGTGTATAATGTCCATCCAGGGTGACTATCTAAACTCATAACATAATACAAAGATATGGTTTTGTCTACCCTCTTGCATCCATGCATCGATCTTTTGTCCACACCTAGATATATGTACAAAAACAAACTTATGTGAACAAACATGTATATATATAAATTTTAAATTTAAATAAATTAAAAATTTTGAAAATATAATTTATACATATCCGATATCTCCCAAAAAACTCTATGTGGAATGTTTTGGTTTTTTCTTGAAGATGTGTCAACCTCATTTGATGAAAATTATTTTTTACACCATTCAACAACATCATGTGCATCATCTATATGATCTCCCAAATAACTCGTTTGATTCTTTCTTAAAGCACGTTTAATGCAAGCTCCAACACCATCATGCTCACCCTTTCCATGCCCACTCTCAAAGAAAATCCAAACATGTGGTATTTTGTAAATTTTATGATATCTAGATAGTGCATAAAATGGTTGTGGTGATTTGAATTGTGTCACACATCCATCTGACCATACAAAATTCTTTTCAAATTTTACACCATTGCTTCTCAAATTCTCAAAAGAAATTGTAAAGAAATGTTGTACAAAAAGTGTCATGCTCTTTATCATCACTAATATAAAAGTGATATTATTTCTTAATGGATCAGTGTTCATCTATACTCTCAACACCATCCAATTCTGATTGTGCATGTTGATAACACACATGAACCATAATAGTGATCTCCTTTGAAATGTAATATTTTGATTGAATCTCTTTTTGATATACAAAAGAGTACAATTTTCTTCAAAGTCAACTACTGATCGAACTGTTCAAGTGTGAAAGTATCTCTTAATTTTTAAAATTGTTGTGTTTTCCAGTTAGCAAAAAAGGATTTTTTTTTGTGTTTCCAAAAAGTGTATACCTTGACAATTTTCACTCATTTGGACCTTTGCTTATGGACTTTGGACCATTTTTAGTCCCTTTTGACGAAGTGTTGTAAAGTGTTGTAAAACATTTTCATGCTCTCCTAGGCTTGGCATCACTTAATCAACCCTTAATGACCACTTAATCCTCATATATGTCCTATTTTAGTGGGTTTTATGAAGACAATCCTGAAGAACATAAATAATCACATAATAATTACCAACAACCACTTAAAAATTCCCAGGTGGACTAGGTCACCACCTTGGGCGACCTAGTCCCATGTGGCTTAAATTTCAATTTAAAGTTAATTTTTGTCGGGATTTTAGTCTCTAAAACCCTAAGGTCGATTAGTATGAAGTTATTTTGATAAATTTAGGGCATAACTTGTATAATAACCTCCAAAACCCTAATTTCTCATTATGCACCATCCATTTTCACCTCTCCTCTCAATCTCCCACCTCTCCTTCTCCTCAAGCCAGCTAGGGTTTGCATTCCAAGTCAACAAGACATCTCTCAAGAAGCATTCAAGAGTTGAATCATCCATTACTGCAACTAGGGATCACTCTTCAAAGGCAAGGTAAACTCCATTTTTTTATGGCTATGTGCAGGATCATCATGGAAAAAATAGGCCCTTAAGTGGCAATAAAATTCAAAAAATTCAGAGTTAGGCAACTTGACATAAAAATTTGAATAAGTTATCTATATTATTTCAAAAATATGTAAGAATAGAATCTATAGAAAATTGAATGTAGTTTCTAAGCTACTAGGTTTATTTAAGAAAAAAATAAATCTATTTGGTGAAAATTTGAAATCTCAATGCAGTAGTACTTAAATTTCAGGGAAAAAATAAGAAATAGGTGTTTGTCTGACCACCCTAACCACAATAAAATGATAATATTGTTTTATAATATTTTAGATATAAGTAGAGGACTCATGTCTTGATGTGATGCATATTTTTGTTATAATTTTTTTCCAAGTAAATAATTAATTATGAATTTTTTATTACAATTTTTAAAAAATATAAAAACTCGTATGTCTGACCACCTTAACTT
>CM021100.1:373565324-373679822 GCA_007115665.2 Sequoiadendron giganteum | reverse complement strand
GATTCGGATTCGAGAGGGAGATGAATGGAAGACCGCCTTCAAGACCAAAGAGGGTCTGTACGAGTGGTTAGTCATGCCTTTTGGGCTAACCAATGCACCGAGCACATTCATGCGGCTCATGAACGAGGTACTGAAAGAGTTCCTAGGAAGCTTTGTTATTGTGTATTTAGATGATATTTTGATATTCAGTAAGTCATTGGATGAGCATATAATGCATATTGGTAGTCTTTGAGAAGTTAAGAGAAGAGAAATTGCTGATTAATCTGAAGAAGTGTAGTTTTGTGAAGAAGGAGTTAGTGTACTTGGGGTTTGTTGTCTCGACAGAAGGTCTCAAGATGGACCCAGAGAAGGTGAAGGCTATTCTGGAATGGCCCACCCCAAGAACTACTACTGAGGTGAGGTCTTTCCATGGTTTGGCCAGTTTTTACAGAAAGTTTATTAGAAACTTCAGTAGTATTTGTGCACCCCTAACTGAAACAATGAGAGGGGATAGAAAAGAGTTCAAGTGGAGCACTGGAGTAGCAAGGAGTTTTGATCTATTGAAGTAGAAGGTGACAGAACAACCTATTTTGGCTCTCCCGGATTTCAATAAGGTGTTTCAAGTGGATTGTGATGCCAGTGGTTGTGCCATTGGAGCAGTGTTAAGCCAGGAAGGTAAGCCCATTGCCTATTTCAGTGAAAAGTTAAATGATGCAAAGAGAAAGTACCCTGTATATGACCAAGAATTTTATGCAATAGTTCAAGCATTAAAGAAATGGAGGCATTATTTGTTGCCGAAAGAATTTGTTATGTATACTGATCATCAAGCATTGCAGTACCTGAGTAGTCAGGGAAACTTAAATCAGAGGCATATGAAATGGGTAGAATTTTTGCAGAGTTATACATTTGTTTTAAAGCATAGGAGTGGGAAGTCAAATAGGGTTGCAGATGCCTTAAGTAGGAGGCATACATTGTTGATAGAAATGCCGATTGAGGTGGTTGGGTTCAGTGAACTCAAGACATTGTACCCGAATGATCCTGATTTTGCAGAGGCTTGGAAAGCTTGCAAGGAACCTATTACAGTTGACAGGACAAAGTGGTTGGATTTCCTAATTCAAGAAGGCATGTTGTTTAAGGGAAGTCAATTATGTATCTCGAGGAGTTCCATGAGGGAGAATTTGATAAAGGAGAAGCACAGTGGAGGAATGGCAGGACATTTTGGTCGGGATAAGACCATTTTCATTATCAGTGAGCATTATTATTGGCCTCAGTTATCACAAGATGTGAAGAAGTTTGTGCAGAGTTGTAGGGTATGTCAAATGGCTAAAGGAGTGAGTCAGAATACAGGGTTGTATCAGCCCTTACTTGTACCAGAGAGGTCGTGGGAGGATATAAGTATGGACTTTGTTCTTGGTTTGCCAAGGACACAAAGAGGGAATGATTCAGTATTTGTGGTGGTTGATAGGTTTTCGAAGATGGCACATTTCATCCCATGCCATAAGACCCATGATGCAGTCCACATTGCTGACTTGTTCTTCAAAGAGGTGGTGAGGCTACATGGTTTGCCAAAGAGTATAGTCTCAGATCGTGACACAAAATTTGTTGGATACTTTTGGAGGACCTTGTGGAAGAAGTTGAAAATAGAGTTGAAGTTTAGTTCTGCACACCATCCCCACACTGATGGGCAGACTGAAGTTATGAACAGGAGTTTGGGTAACCTACTGAGATGCTTGGTAGGAGATAAACCAAAGGGATGGGATTTGATCTTACCCCAGGCAGAATTCGCTTACAACAATTCTGTCAATAGAAGCACCGGTAGATCACCGTTCCAGATTGTGTATGGAAGTAGTCCTAGGACTGCTCCAGAATTGAGGAAGATGGACCAAGAGAAGAAGACAAGTGCTGAAGCTGAAGACTTTGCAAAACACATCAAGAATATGCATGAGAAGGTAAAAGAACACATTAACAAGATGAATATGCAGTATAAGGCTAAGGCAGATCAAAAGAGGAGGCATAAGGAGTTTCAGATTGGTGATGAAGTCATGGTCCACTTGAGGAAAGAAAGGTTTCCAGTAGGAACCTATAACAAATTGAAGATGAAGAAGTTCGGTCCCTGTAAAATTTTGAAGAGGCATGATTCAGGGAACGCATATGAGGTAGAGTTGCCGGATGGATTCAACATTTCCCCTGTGTTCAAAATTGCAGATTTGATAGAATATCATGAGGGTGGCGCAGAGGAAGTACCAGCAATGGAACAATGCGGTATTCTAGCACCTACTTCAGAAAAGGAGGAGATTGAAGAAATCTTGGATAGCCGTGTAGGAAGGAGTACCAGAAATAGGCAATATGAAGAATATCCGGTGAAGTGGAAAGGAAGGCCTGTGGAAGATTCATCCTGGTTGTCCAAGGCAGAGGTTGACCGTTTGGGTTTTCCTCAACCATCTGAGAAGTGACGGAGTCACTTTTCAAATTACCCTGGGTGTCTGATGCAGGAGCATCCAGTGGTGTAAAGGCAATCCTACATCACCCAAAAATATATTTACTTTCATTTAGATTTTTTTGTAGATGTTTTTGCATTTCTGGATACCCTTTTCGTCGAAGAAGAATTCCCAACTTTCAGAACTGCTTTTCTGCTTTTTCTGCTCAACTGCTATTTTTAGCAGGTATGAATTTGAAGGCGTGAGGAGACAAAAATTTAAGGGAAGCTTCAAGACATAATAATAAACACTTTGGTGAAAGAATCAGATCAAGAGCATTTTCGGTTCAAAAGTTATTCAAGTTTCAATTTTTGCTTTTTGCCTTATGAAATCTTCGGAGCTAATTTTGAGGTACTTAGAGGCTCCGGATGGGCCTGAAAAATTGGCGGAATACGAAAGTGGTTAGCCTTTAGGCCCCACTTTCCGGCAAGAGATCTTCGCGAGAGCTTTCCGAAAAGGTATTATCATTGAAGATCTGACGGTTAGATCTTGAGTTAGGGCTTCCGAAAGTTGGTGCATAATTTGAATCCCGTTTTTGGCTCCAAACAAAGAAATGGGCTATTTATGGGCGAGTTACTGTTTCTTTTAGGCAGTTTTTGGAGAAAGAAGATGGCATGCTGCGAATAGGGGAATTTCTGTAGTTTCTTTCTGTAATTTGCATGTATTGCAAAACTGGAGGATTTGAGATCCTCTGCATGTAGGAATTTCATACTTTGAAAATAATAAGATTTGTTAGTTTTTCTGTGTGATTTTTTTTGGTGTCTCGGGTTGCACCCTCATCAATTTAGGTGTTGATCACAATTGGGGGCATGTTATCCCTTATCTTAGTTGTATTATTTTGAGATTTTATGGCATAGCGGTCTCACCCCACCTTTTGTCGAAGGATGTGCTAGAAAGAATTGGATTTCTAGAAGTTAGGTGGAAACTTGGGAATGTGGAGAATAATAACCTAAAAGATCAAGGCAAGGGAACATTCTTCCTTTCGTATAGTTTTTTTTTTAAGATTTTATAATGTTCAATGGAGGATGGGAAAAGATTAATGACATGATCAATGGATTTCATAATTAATGACATAATCAGAAGCTCAAATTTTACTCATAATTTATCTTTCCTAGAAGATGTGATCAGAAACATCTTTGATTTTTAGAGGAAAAATGATAGAGAATAAAAGTTGATTTCTTTTAATAAATTTCAAAAGGAAATAAGAGAAAATTATCCACAATTCACTACGCTTGCTCAAATTCCAAATAAGATGCAGAGCATAGAATATATTTTCCAAATATTTGAGATAGTAGTTGGACTCCTAAAAGGTGAAAGACTAGTTAGAGAAAATGGGAAGGCCATTGCAATAGAGGAATAATATGTGGGGGACACCCCTGTAATGGATAAAAGGCCAACATACCAACCACCCAAGGAAAATAAAGTTATTTATTTTAGAAGAAAGAAGAATAAGGTGAAGGGAAAGGATACAACTGTTGCCTCTTCTCAACCAAAGAAGCAAAGAAGTCCTTCACTAGTTTCATAAATTCCACCATCATCTCCTCCTAGGTCAACTAGACTTAAATTTATTGATGTTGATTCTCCACCAAGACAAGAATCACCACCTAGGTAGCCATCCCAAAAAGGGAAAAAGGTTAAATCTAGTGCTTTGGTGGATTATGAATATGATTTTGAGGAAGAGATCTTGGTCACTAAGGAGGAAATGCAACAAGGAATTCCTTCTACACACATGAAGATTGTTCCATAGCAACTTGGCCTAAAATTAAGCAAGGTTGATCTCATAGGCTTAAATAGCCAAAATGATGTTAGACAAGAAGCATGTACTAAATTCATGGATGATGATTGTTTTATGAATTCCAAGGCCTCCATGGAATTTGTTTGGAGGGTGAAGAAGGATGAATTTTTCAATAAAATTGTAGAAAAGAGGAGCCTCCATCCTGAGCTACTTGATGCAATCATCCAAGAATAAATAATAAAAGAAATGAAAGAGAAATATCAAGAAATAACTATTGAGGAAGTTAGAGCATTTCTAAGAAAAAGTGGAATTATTTTATTGCCAGAGTGGGATTTTTCCTTTGTAATTACTTTTAATATAGTTAAAGTATATGATAGACCTCTCTATAATTCTGATGAAAAAGATACTATTGTAATACAAGGATTCACATTCAGATTGCAATGGGATACTTTGGCCATCTAGGTCGTAGGCCCCAACACCAAGAAGCTAGACATTGTAGAGCCTACTACAGATTATAGGGGAGGCTTAATAATAAAGAGAGTGTCTGACACTTAAGTTATTGAGGATGAAACAATGTCAGTTAATTTTGCTCAATTCACCAAAGAAATAGTAGAATCAATAAATACTCAGGAGGGAAAGTTTCAAGAAAAAATTATACTGATTTATGGGTTGATTATGGGAAAAACCAACAACACACATATAGTTACAAATTGAATTGGCAATGATGAAGGATAAAATGTAGAATTTAGCAATTAGGGGAGCCAATGCAAATGGATACTGCTTCTCCATCTACCTCTCAAGGGCCAACAATTTTTTTTTTACACCACCTACAAGTTGTTTATGGGAAATGTGCCCATTTCAGTGAAGGGACCAAGTACCTCAAGTGCATGACAAACATAAGAGATCGGCAAAGATGAATTGATTGAAAAGTTGAAAGAGTATAAAGAGAAGATCAACCAGCATGATCAAGATCTTTTTGATAGAAATTTTTAGAATTATAATTATAGTCCCGAAGCATCTAAATAGAAGGGTTGATAGAAGGCTAATCAACATTCTTGAAAATTACTCCTCAATGGTAAATGCAATAAACAATTTTGATATTAAAAAAGAGGTAGCCATTACACTTATGGAGACATGCATAACTAGGTTGAAATAATTAAGGTTAATGGTTGTAGGGTCTAAGCATGATGTAAATAAACCTGAGAAGATCCAAGCAACCCTTAAAACTGTTAGTGGAATCTAGGAATTCCATGGAAATATTGAGCCATTGGAGGCTAAGATAAGGGAGCTGGTGAATAAATTTCATGAGATACATCATGACTGTTTGCTTGATATATTAGACAATAGTGGTAATATTAAATCCCTATAGGAGTTGAAGAAAGAAGCAAATAAGGTAATCTCAAATCAAGCAACCAAGATTTGTAAGGAAAATGATATGAACATGTGGAAGAAGAATATGGATATAATTTCCCAGGCTGTAATTGCTTTAGAAGAGTTTGATAAGGAGGCTAATCAAGTTGTCACAAAATATAATCCTTATATGAAAAAGGTTGATAATATCATCACATTTGACTGGCATACTCAGGAAGAGTTCTAAACCGGGAAGGATAAATATTTGGATCTTCTCGAGGATTGAGCTGTACTTGTGCAATGGTGAATAAAATTTTGGTTTTATGTCTGCAAGCATGATGAATAATGGATGGGAGAAACACAATGCATAGCCTAGAACTAGTAAAAATTAGGCTTTTGATAAAGTATGTATAATATATTTTCTTCTCCCTAATTTGAATTTGCTGCCAAGGTTGTAAACGTGGATGGTATTTTTGTCTCTTGTATCTTTCTACATTTTATGCTTTTCTATCTTTCATGCTCGGTCTATGTGGAACAAATTTTCAGAGCACGTGAGTATATAAGGCTACATAAACTTAAAGGTGCCTTTTGGAAGGTGGGACATGATCTTCATCAACAAATAAAAAGGGTCTTTGTCTCATGTAATATTTCCCTCCATATAAAATTGCAAATATAACTACAATAGGGAATATTTTGTATCAATCCAATTGAAAAGGTACATGTCTACTTTTTGGTCCAAAGCTTATTTTTCTCCTTCATTTCTATAAAAAATAATTTAAGGCCACAAGTATAGATCTATTGCTTGTTAATTAAATATACAAAATTTTGTAAAGGAATACAAAGAGCATTTTAGAGTTTTGTCTTAGGTTTTGATTTTGTCAATATGCATAGGTAATTTTAATAACAATACTAGCAATTGGATACATAATGGTGCAAATTCAATACCACTTCTCTCTTATGTACTTATTTCATGGATTATGAATAATATGATCAAAGAATATCTTATTTGTCTTCATCGATTTCTAGTGGATGTGTAGTTTTGTTTTTGCTTTTAATTCAAAGAATTAATGAAATTGCTTGAATGAAGCTACATGTTCATGTAAATTGAGTACTAGGATCTTAAAAAGAAGTTATGGTTGAGAATACAAAGAATGTGATGATGTAATGGGGTATTATCAAAGATCAATGATACGATGTGTTAAACTATTGTCAAATTATATAGTTTTTGAGATTGACTTTGTTCCCAGATTAAGGCATTGATCTAAGTGATTGTTCATGATACATTTAGTTGATCAATTCAGCAACAAATCAATTCTATAAACAAACATTCAAATGGACTATAAGTGTTACTATTTTGTGTTAAGGTCTTCCATTCTCATGATCTAAATGTCAAGTGTTGTTAAGGAGTATCCAACTTCTTTGATACATTCTATTTATTAAGCTATTACATGAGTATTTATCTATTATTTGCAATGTACTTAGTCATTTGGTGTAGAGGTATTTAAGTGCATTATGGGATCAACCTCCCCAGTCTTGCAGAGCCCAAAGTATAGGAGGAAAGTATTTTTTCTTTCACTCGTTCATTGGAAAATCCCTTCAAGTTGCTAATAATTGGAAATGGCAAAGTTCATAAGCTTCCTTGAAGATCAGATTGGTTCTTGAAAAACAACCAACACTCAGATACTCACATTGGAGAGATATTAGGGATTCTCATGGTGAAAATTTGGGCTATTTTTATCATCTCATTTTACCTCTATAGAGACAAACCTATAAAAGGCCTGCCTTTACGAAACTATGGAGATCTTTACCAATGTTTATGTCGTGTTTCATTTTCTCACTATAGCAAAAGCAAAGTAAAAGGGATGGAAAAATATATGCCTGTACTGGATAACATATTTTATGGCACACTATGGATGCATAACTTTGGTTTCTAGATTGCTTTGGTACCAATTTTTTTAGTAATGTTCACTTAGTGATTTCTCTCATGCATAATGTGGTGGCATGTAAGGGGATTCACCCCCTTATAGTATCAAAAAGTATATGGAGGTTCATTCTATTTTTAATAATCCTATCACACTATAATGATGAAATCACTTAGCTACTGTCGGGATATTTAGATTAAATTGGTTTGAATGTTTATGATTTCTCTCACGTTAAGGAGATTAACCCCCCTCTCTCACATATGGAAATTCTTGGTACAAAAAGGTCTACATAGGACCATCATATACAATTTTACTATCAATATTCTTCAAAATTATCACATTGTAATAATGAAAACACTTAGTTGTTGTCCAACTATTTAGATTGGACTATATTTAATGTTTATGATTTCTCTAATGCATAATGTGGTGGAATGTAAGGGGATTTGACTCCCTCTGCCACACAGATGAATGTTTGGAACTAAAAATTCTACATAGGGCTATTCTATTCATTTTCATTATAAATATTTTTAAAAATTGTATCACATTGTAATGATGAAATTGCTTAACTATTGTTAGGATAATTCGATTAAATAGTTTTTATTTTTTATGATTTCTCTCTCATAATGTGGTAATGTATAAGGGGATTCATCCCCCTCTCCCACATAGATGAATGCTTGGTACTGAAAAGTCTACATAGGGTCATTTTTATTATCAATATATTCCATTAAATTGTATCAGATTGTAATGATGAAACTGCCTAGCTATTGTCCGGCTATTTAGATTAAATTGTTTTTAATGTTTGTGGTAGATTACATTGGTATTTTTGAGGCCTTTTTTAAAAAATGGTTTATGATATTATTTTAAAATGTTATATTAATATTTATTTCGTCCAATTTTATAGGTTATAAAATAAATTTAATTCTTTTTACCTTTTCGTGGTTTAGGATCCAATTCATGGATGTGAACTCACATTGTACCTACAAACTTGATCAATAATGTTCTATAGATTTTGTGTTGTGAATTGTCTAAAATAAAGAATTCGTAGATAATGACAATTTTCTACCACTCTTAGGGTCTTTTGTCAATCTATTATATTTAAAAATACTTTGATTGTCAACAAGCTTCAACCATGCACATTTGGTAAGATGAGTCGCATTAGATATGTTAGATTCCTTGATTTTAGAATTTGATTGCAAATGTCAATGATTGTCATTTTCAAATCAACTAATCTTTAGCAATGGTAGATATTCTTCAATGATGAGATTAAATGTAATTAATGCCTTTTATACATAGAGATGACATCAAATTGTGAAGATTTGTGTCAAGTTGTCCTTAAGCCAAAGTATAAAATGGGGTCAATTGACTAAATGTTTGGTTTTGATTTTTTAACTAATAGAATGAGATCTAGTCTCCCCCATCCCTGTGGTATCAGAGGGTGTGTCATGCCAGCACTATTGGTCACATTAGAAAGTGTACCAGGTGCACTGCAGTTTATAGGGGGTCGTGCTACCGGATTCATGCAGTCTAAAAAAAAAAAACTAATAGAACGAGATCAAAGGTGTGACGATGCCCTTACACCCATGAACACAACTTATGCTAGATAACTAAGTTTGATATATGTCTCATAGTTTTGAATTATAGATATAAACACAATGATGACCATGATGAAACATTTAAATCAATTGAATTTAAATTGCAAGGATAAGAAGAATAAATCATAATTATAGATCTAAATGTAAACAAAATTAATTACCTGAACCAAATTACACAAAAATATTACATTTATAGCTATAGAAAAACATTAAGATATTGTTAAAAATTAAATGCAAATCTCAATAAAAAAAACATTTTTCTAGAGTGTTGAAATATCAAATATGCCTGAATGAAAGTGAGAATACCAATCCAAAATATACACATTTTGAAAAGAGAACCAAAAGAAATGCATTGCAATAATATTCAGAACATTTTGTAAAATAGATTTAATATCTATGTAATAACCGAAACTAATATTGAAATGGCTCAACGTGATTCAAAATATAAGCCCCAAAACCTAAGTGTTCAAAAGAACATTCAGACTCAAACACAAAGCAAAATATATCTAATGAAAAGTGTGCCTGAAAGGAAATCCTTCCTTCACAGAAAAAATATTATTCAGATTCCATTTCCATTGTTGGTCGACCGTCTTGCTTCACAGAAATCTATTATATGGAGAAAAGTCGACAGTGGGTTGGTGGCCCTTTCTCTAACCCTTTCAACAGTTAACTCACACTGGGGAACAATTATATTAAATGAAAAGAATCGTAGTGAAGGTCCATATGGGTGGTTAAGACGGGATTTTTGCTCAAGTTCAAAATTGTAGATACCCACCTAGCTTGAACAAGTTTTAGGCGCACATAACCCCTGTTTTGTCAATGCCTTCTTAGGGGTAAAAGTTCTGAGCGTCAGCTTTCTAAACCTCCTCTCTCCTATAGTTGATAGTATGTGATGTAATAAAGGTTTTCAATAATAAAGAGTTTACAAATTAAATTGTATATGCCATTAGTTGAGGATTTCATTCGGTTATAATACTCTAACATCTGCCTGTCAAGCATTAGTTTTGCTCAATTTTTCTCTCAGTACTTGTACAAAAAATATTAAGAAAATAAACAGTGGTAATCAATAGGAGCAATTTATCTCCTTTAAGTTTGGTAGTTATAGATACCTCATATCAGGTCTCTTATTTGAATCAGAATCCACATGTAAGTAGCTGCAAGCTTCACCACTTTCTCTGCACATTCCACCAGGAAAGAATCCTTGAGCCTTGGATCCATCCAAGACCTTAACGTCCGTATACATTCTGCCTAATCATCGGAAAGAAGTATCACATTCAGAGTCTCTACTAGGAATCCTTTTCAAGTTCATTGATGGCCTTACTCACATGTTTTACAGGCTCATGCCATGCCAGAATCCCCGACAAAATAACCCCAAAAGCAAAAAGTCATCTTTCTGAGAAACAATCCCACTACTAACATATTCTGGAGACATGTACCCTGTCGTCCCTGTAAATCTCCTGCTCCTGGATCTCTTAGTCATTTCATGCCCTGATGACAAGGAATTGGACCTTTTTCTTCTTCTTCAATTCCTCCAGATATTGATGTGTCCTTTTATCTATCACAGCTCTTATTGCTATCCTCAAATTCATATTCAGCAGTCAAATGACAGGCACCTACATGGCATATTATTGCCCTATAACCAGGATCTGTAATTATAATGTTGCTTGATTTTAGATAATTGTGCACACAGTGCAGTCTTGTGTCATGGTCCATGTATTCCAAGGCCTTTCCGACATCAATGTCACTTTGCAATCTAGAGATCCAAGTGTTTAGTATTGCGAATCCAGGCATTATGCTATTTCTCAGAAATTCAGCCAGACTAGATCCCTGAACATCATCATGTACTCCAATAACACGACCCCCCTCACAGCAGCCCCCCAGGAGCTTTATTAATTTGGAACGATGGAGATTACAGATCTGTTCAAGTATTGACCTAAAATCTCCGATGGCTTGCAGCTTTCTGGTTGTGATAGCCACAGTTTTGCCCAACAGATGGGACTTTAGAGGATTTTAAAAGCCTTCCAGTGGTGAATTGTGATGTGGCCTCTGCGATCTCCTTGAACATATAAAGAATGGGTTTATCAGGAAGGACTGACTGTTTAACATATACCAAGGAGGCTCCATTACTTGGGGAGGCAATGTTGTTGTTGAAGATCTCGGTTTGCTCTCTGCTTTTTCTGGGAGTAGGGTAATCATCTGAGAATCTGGATTTCGCCAGGGATTTTGCAGGATAAGGCTTAGGTTTTTGCTTTGGCTCTTCAACCAAGTGCATTTTAAGCTTCTTGCACATCATCTTTTCACCGTTTCTTAAAACCGACATTAATTATCACATAAAAATATTCATACAGGAGAAGTTTCATGCAATTTTTAAAGAAAAAAAAAAAAAAACCTTCTCAAAGAGATAACCACAAAATTGTTCACACAGGGGATGTTTCAAGCAGTTCCCCGCTGAAAACAAAAGCTAGACAAACACACTATATCATGTTTATGGTGCTGCAAAGAACTGTTTGGAAAAAGAAGAAGTCTCAATCTTTCATTTTTTCATAAAAATTGATTTTTTCCATAATATTGAATGTTGCTAATTTTTTCACATTGTTTTGTGAGTTACAATTTGCACTTTCAATTTGGATGAGGAGTCAAGTTCGAAAGTTGCTTTTGCAGGTGGAGTTGTGAATAAATGTTTTTTCTATTTATGTGTTGATTTTACATGGAATGTGAGTTTCTGAGGTGCAGTTATTTTGACAAGTGCAGATTTTGCAGTGTGACATGTGGGTGCAATCACAATAATGATTTACAATTTACTTGAAGAAGGAAAAAAAGTTTTTCGTCCGATTTGCAATTTGAAGTGGTTTGTTTGAACTATAGGGTTCAATCGAACTACTTGTAGGGTTTGCTCCAACCCTATAGTCTGAACAAACCCCCTTCAATGCCAGCAGATTATTTTATAATAAAATACTAAGGTTCGATCAAACTAGTGTTCGAGTGAACCCATCGTTTAGGGTTTTTTTTTTTAATAAAACTTTTCACTATAGAATGTACGACATTTTCATCTTCGTAGCATCACTGTAACAACGACTGGCGAACCTCTGAGCCCCATGTGAAGGAAAAAATGGCCGGCGAACCTCCGAAAGCGGTTTTAGGGTGACCAAAGTTCACCACCTTCCACGAGCATCACCCTCCACAACTTCCAGGTTGGTTTTCTTTGCTTCAAAATTTGTTTTTGGCTAAATTTCCTTTGAAAGAAATCACCTAAAATAGTTCACTTGCATCGTCAATGCTTCCACATTTCGCATAAGTTTGTTGTGCCAAAATGGGAGCTTCGCCATGTAGGCAACATCCTGCCTGCCTGTGCCAAAATGGGAGCTTTGGAACAGGCTACCTATCGACGCACCCAATTGCATTTGCTTGAGAGTTTCTAAACCGTTTTAAACAAATCCATTTTGTGCATACCTGTCATGAATGGAATTTGATGAGAACACATTTCTTGAGAAGCTATCGTTCAAACAGTTCACTTGCCTTGTCAATGCTTCCACATTTCACATGCATGTCTACCACGGCAATTGCCATGATTGAAATGGCCATACCCTGTTCCAAATCTTCCTTTATAGTTATGAGTGTTCGAAATCTGTAATTGTTCAAGTATTGATATGGTTTTAACCTGTAGAAAACTAGGAAAATGAAATGCCATCCTTGATTTAAGATTCATTGTTAGTTTAATTTGAAAGTTCTGAATCTTTAGATGTTTTGTTGATATTACTGAGCATCAAGAATCTCTCTTTACTATCATATTTATGAGCATCAAGAATCTCTCTTTACTATCATATTTATGAATTAATATAATAAAATATTGGCATGCCATCATTTGACAGCCTTGAAGACTCCTCAAGCTATTTATTCTTTTGAATTGTTCCTTTTATCTTTTGCACTTAGTCATCTATGGTTGTTCAAGTTTCCATGATGCAATAACCCTAATACTAGCATTATATAGAGCATATCTATTATGCACTCTCCATTCTTCTAGCAATCTCTAACATATAACACTGTTGTCACTATCATCTCCATGATACAGATCATAGGGCCTAGCCCAAGATATTGTCTCATGCAAACCATAGGATCTAATACATAAGATATCACTATGCTTCTTATTTTAATGATCTTGAATATAGCATAGATCACCTACAATAATCTTCCTCTAGTGAACTATCATCTAACACTATGAAACCTAAATATTGATGATGGATATTCTATTGCTTGATACTATTGTCCTGTATGTCTTGTGATGGATTTCATAACTCCAATTATTTTCTTAGGGTTTGATAGGTCCTTCCATAATCATCTCATTATGATTAAATTTGCATGGTATTACTTACTATTGTGACTATCATTCATCCATAATCTCTTGAAACCATCTTCTTACTTATTGTTCTCACAATCTCTTGTGATTGGTACCTACAAGTGTGTAGAGGTTTACAAGGTGTTTGGAATTTTGAAAGAAACATCACACTCTTGATATCCGAATCCTGATGACCCTACTTTTGAACCAGAAAGGGACTTATATGCTGATATCCTTTCCATGGGCATTAAGGGAGTGATTGATAATTTTAAAATTCTGAACTGGGCCTTCATGAAATTAAGAACCTAAATCTTAAAAATGGAGCTATCACCAATAAAATAGAAATCCTGGAAGCTAAAGTGGTGGAGCAGAACTCGGTTGAGGCTGAGAAGATGGCCATGGCTGATTACATCCAGAAAGAGGTAGACTTCACTAAAGACCTTAAGAAGGATGGTGAGAACCTTGGTAAAGAGATTGATAAGATCAGGGAAGCCCTGAAAGCCACTATTGAACACAACCACAAAATTGTTAAAAAAAACTCTACGGCCTTGAGAGTTTTGGTGGAAAAAATGGATAACACTCAACAGGGTCTTCTGATTGTGGATCTGGATGCTGAGAAGAACAAAAACAAGGTGGAGGAATTGGGCCCTTCAAAGAGAACCAAAGCCAATATGAAGAGAAGACTGGATATGACACCTCTGGAGACCCAGGATCTGAAGATGGTGGGTAGGGATTTGGACATCCTAGAAACGGAAGTGGCAGAGACCTTAAAGTCTCTGGGTTAGGTTTGGTTGTGTTTTTTTTGTCATTGGTTTTTTGTTGTCCTCTTGCTAGGTTTTGCTAGTGGGTGCTATTCTTTCTTGCTTATCTATGGTGTGCAACCTGTCTTTTCCTAGAGTTTCTTTTGATCTATCTTTTATGGGTTTGTAAACTTTGTGGTTTCGGGTCCGTGTAAAACCCATTTTTTCCTCAGTCAAAAACAATTCATTTTTATTAATTATACATGAGTGAAGGCTAGAGACTATGATATTTAATCATTGTTCCAACATTTTTATCATTATCTATTTTGAAAAAAATAATAGTTCATAGATATGTTATTAATAATAGATATAATTTCATAATCATGTATAGGGTTTGAGTAATTTTAACCCTTTTATCGTGCTATATGTTGGTTCTCTTGACATTTGACAAATATTTTAGATCTCTAATAAACAACTATATATTTCATAGATCTTTTGAACTCTTTAAGCTCCTCCATGCATGTGCGAGGTCATTTGTGATTTTTTATATGACAATATATACAAACCACGTAGAGTAAACCACACAACCTAATAGACTTGAATGACTTAACTACTTATGTATTCCTTATAATCATGAGACCTCTAGATGGTTATTTAATTAAATTTCTTTATCTTGATTTAAATATTTGTCCTATTCATCAATCATATGGGTCCCCTACAATTAAAAACTAAAATAAAAATCATTTGATTACTATATGCCCTATTCATCTTTATGCCAATACATCATACACCATTTGATTACTTAGAAATGCACCCCTCCTATCCTCTAGTATAGGAATTTTTGTTGAAACTCTAGTGTGGATTGACCAATAACTCTTAAGTAAGGTCAACATGAAATTTTTGTATTTGATAAATTTCTTATCTAATTTTGATATGTCTTTTGATTTTATGAAGTTTAAATATAGTTTTTTTGAACATAGATAATTGTAATTTGTACATACATGTTAGCTTGAAACTTCTATAAGAAATATGAAACATATTTTATTAAATAGTTCACTAGACCTTATCTCTAATCTATGCGTGCTTTCAAATACCAAGCTAATTTAACACTTGTTGGCCCTTGTGATTTACTCATGTGGATAATATATTTATGATCATTTTATATATTTAAATGTAAAGTTAGAAGTTTCTACATTTTGGTGAAATGAGTTCATGCATGACTTTGAATTATGTAAATTTAAAGATTTATTAATATTTCAAATTGATTTACTTGTTTCACAAGTGTTTAGTAATTTGTATCTAAGTTACATAAAATTTATTGAATGTATGTATGCACTTTAGAACTATTATCTAGATATATAGTGTTCATGTTTAATATATTCTATATCATGTGTACACTCGTAAATTTATTTATAATTATTTTAGATTTCTATTCTCTAGATCTAGATATATTAAACCAAGGTCTCATTTCTCCTTTAGGTACAAACATATCATGGAAAATGCACCTATTCCACCTCCACATGAAATATTTGCAAATACTTATAGTGAGATTAGGAGATTGAGAGACTCATTAACTAATGGTACAAATGTAGACATATATGCAAAAACTTGCATGTACATATTACAACTCCTAGAAAAAATAAGAGATAGACTTGGGGATACTGGTGCATTTTCCCCTAATAGAGTACCTACTATTCTTTCCCACATGCAGGAAGAAGTACATGGTGAGGTTACCTATAAACAAATAAATGATGTTGTGACCAAAGATATGATTAAAAACAAATGTTTTCCATTCTATCAAAATAAACGTAAGTTGAGGGGATACCAAGTCACCAAATGTGTGGATGTTGCTATGGCCCAATTGATCCCACGATTTCTTACAACACATGGTCAATATCCAAACATTGACCAACTTTCATTATGTTTTGTTCAGCAGTTGTATGCTCAGGTCCATTTGGGCCTCAAATTCAACTACCTGGATATTCCACCATATGTTTGTTAGGGGTGTGGAAAGATTGTTGATAGGCCCACCTATCGTCGAGTAGGTAGACTAGCCCCAGTGTTTAGGGTATTGGTTGGCAATATGTATCCTCCTCTCACCCCAACTCTGGCCCCCTTAGTAGATCAAGTTGTTGCTTCCCAAAAGGAAGAAATTGACAGTGTAGGCGATATTGCAGCTGTGACCACTAGGATATCTACTAATCGTGTGGGTTAGTATTTGATTTCTAGAAATTCATGATCCACAACATTTGTAGCACAACACAACTGCATGGATCCTTTTACAACCACTGACATCCCTACACCCACACAGCTCAATGGAATTACAGGAGATATGGCACACAAGACTATGCATTGTTCAGCTGAGGACCTCTTAGAGGCATATGCCTTCATCATATCAGACTATGGAATCTCTATAGACCAAGTCAGAGGTCATTTTGATTTAGTTCATTCACATCCAAGATCCCATCATTCTCATCACTCTCAGCCTACCACCAGTGTGCATCAGGATCCACCTACAAATCATTTGGCTGCTATATAGACTATTGATCCTTTAGTTGACTTACAGAGGATGCAAACTTCTATGGGTTTTATGAATATGTTGACCAGTCCCAATTCATCATCATCGATGTCATCTCAACTACATAGTCCCCTTCAATCATCATTTCTGGCATGACATGCGATGACTCATATGGATGTACATCTTGATGCATCGACCGAGTGTTTGGTTGATTTACTAGAGATAGACATTATAGAGGACTTAGATCATTTGATACCATCTGATATGCATGTATGTGTGCATGTGCATGTTCAATTCTCTTTTTTAATTGTTTTTAAATTTTAGTTTTAACTTTAAGATATTGATGTAATATATATGTATATATATTGTAGATAGGCATACCTCATGTTACTCCTAGCCTTGGTTTAGATCATTTACATCGATGTGACTCTATGGATGATTCTACTGGCAATGGATAGTTGAGTTTTAAGTTTTTATATATACACATGTGTATATGTACATGCATACATGTATAGATCTAGATAGATTTTTAAAAATACATGTACATTCTTAATTAAATTTTATAAAATTTATAATATATTATATGTATTTAACACATTGTGTACATAATTTTATCTCTCAGGTCTCGAAAAATCTATCACAGCAAGGTTCTCATTCAACTGATCCTTCGATTAGGAGTTGACATTCATATTAGGTTGCATTGGATTTATAAGTTGTCTAACATTATATATGACATGGGCTACATGTTTGATGACCTCTAGTACATGTTTGTTAGGTTTTTGATACATTATTACTTACATTTGATGATCTACATAGTACATTTGTTAGATTGTTGATACATTATTACAGGTACATTTGATGATATCTAGTACATTTTCTTATATCATATACATACACATTTTCTTATGAACTTATATGTTTATTTTAATTCAATTTGTGCATGCATGTACCTATATTTTCTTATAATGATTATGTTTATGTTCATCTATCTACATGTACATGTGTTTTCTTATGTTTAAATGTTTATACATTAATCTACACAGGTGTACATGTACATGTTTAGTACACTCGAGAGTGTTTATACAATCCACGTAAATTATATGTTTATTTTCATTCACTCAATGTACACATATGTAGTTCTACAGATGTGCATGTACACATGTAATGTTATAAATTTTGAATATAATTTAAGGCATATGTTTGAAAATATTTAAATTGTCTAATCTAAGCATAAGAATAATCTAGTTTGAAAAGAATAAATTAGGTATTGAATCTTTGCTTAGGATAGAATGAGGGAAAAGATTAGGAGAGTGTACAATTTTTTATAGGAATTTACAACATAATTCATGTACTTTTATGTAATACAAAATAATTGACATGAATACTTCATAATTCAATTAGGTAGAAATAATGGTAGAAGAGAAAGATTAGAAAAACAACAAAGTAAAATAAGGCATAAGATAGTTAAGGACAAGATAAAGAGATCCAATAAAGTAATCACATTAAGTGTCCAAGGATAATCCCTAGAAAGTAAATAAATAAATCAAATAAATCTCACTTAAACCCTACAATGATGGTTACAAATGGGAATACACTCCCTATATGTTTGGTAAATGTACACCAAGGATTCAAATGATTTAATGTATTTGTCTTGAGTGAAATATTATAGAATATAGTACTTGTTAAAATATTCTCTAAACATAATAAGACAAGGATGAGTTAAGAGTTTTAGTAATATGTACCCCATCAAAATTAATACAAGTACAAAAAAACTAGATTATTTAAAGGTTCTATTTAATTTCTATATAAAGGACAATAATCACATTTTCACCTTTAAATAGATAGTCATATTAAATAGATATAAAATTTTCAATTGTTGTAAGAAGGTTTGCACATTATGTACATAACATATAAAATTAAGCATTGAATTATTGAATCAATTTATAATAACTTTTTTATTGGATATGTACAGGATTATGATGAGCCAAAAAGTGGCGATATGTAAGTGATATGATGGCCCATGTGGCTGACGATTTTTTTTTACCCAAAATTGATGAAACGAAAAGGGTTTTTAAAGGAGATTTTCAACTTTCTACCAATATAAATTATGCTTTACTTTGAATTTAATAAATTATTATTATTCATTTTCTATTTGAATTATGACTAAAGTCCTGATTGATAGGTTGATTGAAAAACATCTATATAGCTTTCAAACGGTAACAATTTTTTTGAATTTGAGACATGTGTCACATTCTATACTTTACATACTATAGGATTAAAAAAAAAAAAAATGAATTTCATGAAGTTTTGGCCAAGTTAAGGTGGTCAGACATACGAGTTTTTATATTTTTTAAAAGTTTTAATAAAAAAACCATAATTAACTATTTACTTGGAAAAAATTGCAAAAAAATATGCATCACATCGGTACATGAGTCCTCTACTTATATCTAAAATATTATAAAAAAATATTATCATTTTATTGTGGTTAGGGTGGTCAGAAAACACCTACTTCTTATTTTTTCCCTGAAATTGAAGTACTACTCCATTGAAATTAAAAATTTTCACCAAATAGCTTTTTAAAAAAAATAAACCTTGTAGTTTAGAAACTACATTCAATTTGCTACAGATTCTATTCTTACATATTTTTGAAATAAAATAGATAACTTATTCAAATTTTTATATCAAGTTGCCTAACTCTGATTTTTTGAATTTTCATCGCCACTTAAGGGACTATTTTTTTCATGATTATCCTACACATACCCTACTCATATATGTACCTTTAAAACCACAAGGAAATTAAATATGTAATGTTCAATTTGAGGAGATGGCAAAAGGAATTTTTATTTAGTTTTAATTAAATAGATCTAAAAACTTTTCAATTGTTGACATAGTGCACAAACTAAATGTACATATAAAATTTAGCATCAATCAAATCAATTTAATTTACTTATGTATTGGAATGTATTTCAATCAGTAATTTATGAACTTCCATGGAACAATTGCAATTGTAAATAGATGATATAAGGAATTAAAGCAAAATTATTTTAAAAACCTTCACTTAGAGGTTTCAAACAAGTATAATTTTGCATATATGAGTTTACATGCAAGCAAAACAAGTGAGAGATGATGGTATAAGTGGAGTAAAATATTTTCAAATTAAATCAAAGATTCTTGAACTTAATAATTTCATGGAACAAATATACATATAATTGGAATTTAGGCAAAATGATTTTAAAGAACTTCACTTCGAGGTTTCAAACAAGTATAATTTTGCATATATGAGTTTACATATAAGCAAAAAAAGTAAGAGATGATGTTATAAGTGGAGTAGAACATTTTTCAAATGAAATCAAAGATTCTTGACCTTAATAATTCCATATAAAAATATACATATAGTTGGATTTTAGGCAAAATGATTTTAAAAAACTTCACTAGGTTTCAAACAAATATTGAAAGCATATATATGAGTTTACATACAAGCAAAAAACGTGAGAGATGATGCTATAAGTCGAGTTGAAATTTTTCAAAATGAAATCAATGATTCTTGAACTTAAGAATTCCATGGAAAAAATATACATGTATTGAATTGGAATTTAGGAAAAATGATTTTAAGAAACTTCACTAGGTTTCAAACAAGTATTGAAAGCATATATAAGAGTTTACATGCAAGAAAAAAATGGGAGAGATGATGCTCTAAGTGGATTTGAAATTTTTCAAATGAAATAAAATATTTTGAACTTAAGAATTCCATGGAAAAAATATACATATAATTGGAATTTAGGTTAAATGATTTTAAAAAACTTCACTAGGTTTCAAACAAGTATTGAAAGCATATATATGAGTTTACATGCAAAGAAAAATGGTGAGAGATGATGATATAAGTGTTGTTGAAATTTTTCAAATAAAATCAAAGATTCTTGAACTTAAGAATTATATGGAACAAATATACATGTATTTAATTGGACTTTGGGAAAAATGATTTTAAAAACCTTCACTAGGTTTCAAACAAGTATTGAAATCATATATATGAGTTTACATGCAAGAAAAAAATTAGAGATAATGATATAAGTGGAGTTGAAATTTTTCAAATGAAATCAAAGATTATTGATTTTAAGAATTCCATGGAACAAATATACATGTATTTAGTTGGACTTTAGGCAAAATGATTTTAAAAAGCTTCACTAGGTTTCAAACAAGTATTGAAAGCATATATATGAGTTAACATGCAAGCAAAAAAGGTGAGATATGATGCTATAAGTGGATTTGAAATTTTTCAAATGAAATCAAAGATTCTTGAACTTAAGAATTCCATGAAACAAATATAGATATAATTGTAATTTAGGAAAAATGATTTTAAAAAACTTCACTAGGTTTCAAACAAGTATTGAAAGCATATATATGCTTTACATGCAAGAAAAAAAAGTGAGAGATGATGCTGTAAGTGGATTTGAAAATTTTCAAATTAAATCAAAGATTCTTGAACTTAAGAATTCCTTGGAACAAATATAGATATAATTGGAATTTAGGAAAAATGATTTTAAAAAACTTCACTAGGTTTCAAACAAGTATTGAAAGCATATATATGATTTTACATGTAAGCAAAAAAAGTGACAAATGATGCTATAAGTGGAGTTGAAATTTTTCAAATGAAATAAAAGTTTCTTGAACTTAAGAGTTCCATGGAATAAATATACATATAATTCGAATTTAAGAAACATGATTTTAAAAAACTTCACTAGATTTCAAACAAGTATTGAAAGCATATATATGAGCTATAGGTGGAGTTGAACTTTCAAATGAAATTAAATATTCTTGAACAAGTAAGAATTCCATGGAACAAATATGTAATTGGAAACATCTACTCAATTTAAGGGTCTAAATGTGTTTCAACCACTAATTTTTTTCTAGCCAAATTTCAAATACTTGTCATCAACATATATTATAAGTAACTAAAACAATAAAAAGTTCAAACAAGTTACTATAAGTTCTCACTTGAACGTGTATACACACTAATACATTTTGACTCCAATTCTGATGAAAGTTCATCGGAATTTCGATGACCTTTCGTCAAAATTATTTCGTTGATTTTCTGATGAAATTGGAAACGTCGAAATTCCGACCCAGCATCGTCGGCTGGGTCAGAATTTCGATGTTTCAAATTTCATTGAAAAATTGATGAAATAATTCCAATGAAAGTTCGTCGAAATTTCGATGACCTTTCATCGTAATTTGAGTCAAAATGTATCAGTGACATGTACAAGTGAACTTGAAAATCATTGATATAATTTAAGTCAAACATTTTGGTTTAGCCCGCTCTTCAATAACATGTAAAATTTTCTAATGATAATCACTATCTAGTCTCCATTTTTTCCATCCACGTGCATGTGTAACTACATAAAGATGTAGGGTTGTAGAAATTATTAGGTGACTATATTGATATACCTTGTCATCAAGTTGATAGTCAACAAAATAAATCCCATGTTGAAAAAATTTGACTTATTTTAGATATATCCCTTGCACTACAACAAAACATGCATGATAAACATGAACTTGAGGTAAGACATGTGCACATGTATACCATTTTTGTGCTCAAGGTTTGTACAATATATATTTAATGTTTTTAAGGTAATGTACATGTACACAATGTATATATAATTTTAAATTCAAACTCACTTGTGGGAAATAACATTCCATCACTTGTTTTAGGTTGTGTTAGCTTATTCCTCTCTTCTGTGCAACACAATAAATAATAGCTAACACCCTATATATTTCCAGGCTCTGCTATGACTGCAAAAACATTTCCTATACACAAAATTTACATAAAAAAAATTCTAAAAATATTAGAAATGTCTCTAGACTTTAAAGATCATTAAGTATATATAATATTTAAATTATTGAAAACTTACACATGTAACTTTTCTAACCAATCCTAAAATATGGTCATAATCAATTAAAATCAAAGGAATGTCTTGAAATATTTCTTCCTCATTTTTGTCTTATGTTTCTAAAACAAATAGTTGCACCATATCCCATTTACTAATATATCCAAGTTCTTGGTTGTTGCATACATGATAATTTTTCGCAATGCACTCAAGGTAGAAACAAGAGTAATCCCTTGTGTATAATGTCCATCCAGGGTGACTATCTAAACTCATAACATAATACAAAGATATGGTTTTGTCTACCCTCTTGCATCCATGCATCGATCTTTTGTCCACACCTAGATATATGTACAAAAACAAACTTATGTGAACAAACATGTATATATATAAATTTTAAATTTAAATAAATTAAAAATTTTGAAAATATAATTTATACATATCCGATATCTCCCAAAAAACTCTATGTGGAATGTTTTGGTTTTTTCTTGAAGATGTGTCAACCTCATTTGATGAAAATTATTTTTTACACCATTCAACAACATCATGTGCATCATCTATATGATCTCCCAAATAACTCGTTTGATTCTTTCTTAAAGCACGTTTAATGCAAGCTCCAACACCATCATGCTCACCCTTTCCATGCCCACTCTCAAAGAAAATCCAAACATGTGGTATTTTGTAAATTTTATGATATCTAGATAGTGCATAAAATGGTTGTGGTGATTTGAATTGTGTCACACATCCATCTGACCATACAAAATTCTTTTCAAATTTTACACCATTGCTTCTCAAATTCTCAAAAGAAATTGTAAAGAAATGTTGTACAAAAAGTGTCATGCTCTTTATCATCACTAATATAAAAGTGATATTATTTCTTAATGGATCAGTGTTCATCTATACTCTCAACACCATCCAATTCTGATTGTGCATGTTGATAACACACATGAACCATAATAGTGATCTCCTTTGAAATGTAATATTTTGATTGAATCTCTTTTTGATATACAAAAGAGTACAATTTTCTTCAAAGTCAACTACTGATCGAACTGTTCAAGTGTGAAAGTATCTCTTAATTTTTAAAATTGTTGTGTTTTCCAGTTAGCAAAAAAGGATTTTTTTTTGTGTTTCCAAAAAGTGTATACCTTGACAATTTTCACTCATTTGGACCTTTGCTTATGGACTTTGGACCATTTTTAGTCCCTTTTGACGAAGTGTTGTAAAGTGTTGTAAAACATTTTCATGCTCTCCTAGGCTTGGCATCACTTAATCAACCCTTAATGACCACTTAATCCTCATATATGTCCTATTTTAGTGGGTTTTATGAAGACAATCCTGAAGAACATAAATAATCACATAATAATTACCAACAACCACTTAAAAATTCCCAGGTGGACTAGGTCACCACCTTGGGCGACCTAGTCCCATGTGGCTTAAATTTCAATTTAAAGTTAATTTTTGTCGGGATTTTAGTCTCTAAAACCCTAAGGTCGATTAGTATGAAGTTATTTTGATAAATTTAGGGCATAACTTGTATAATAACCTCCAAAACCCTAATTTCTCATTATGCACCATCCATTTTCACCTCTCCTCTCAATCTCCCACCTCTCCTTCTCCTCAAGCCAGCTAGGGTTTGCATTCCAAGTCAACAAGACATCTCTCAAGAAGCATTCAAGAGTTGAATCATCCATTACTGCAACTAGGGATCACTCTTCAAAGGCAAGGTAAACTCCATTTTTTTATGGCTATGTGCAGGATCATCATGGAAAAAATAGGCCCTTAAGTGGCAATAAAATTCAAAAAATTCAGAGTTAGGCAACTTGACATAAAAATTTGAATAAGTTATCTATATTATTTCAAAAATATGTAAGAATAGAATCTATAGAAAATTGAATGTAGTTTCTAAGCTACTAGGTTTATTTAAGAAAAAAATAAATCTATTTGGTGAAAATTTGAAATCTCAATGCAGTAGTACTTAAATTTCAGGGAAAAAATAAGAAATAGGTGTTTGTCTGACCACCCTAACCACAATAAAATGATAATATTGTTTTATAATATTTTAGATATAAGTAGAGGACTCATGTCTTGATGTGATGCATATTTTTGTTATAATTTTTTTCCAAGTAAATAATTAATTATGAATTTTTTATTACAATTTTTAAAAAATATAAAAACTCGTATGTCTGACCACCTTAACTTGGTCAAAAATTCATGAAATTCAATTTTTTTGTTTTTAATCCTATAGTATGTGAAGCATAGAATGTGACACATATTTTAGATTCAAAAAATGTGATACCATTTGAAAGCTATAGATGTTTTTCAATTAGTCTATCAATCAGGACTTTAGTCAAAAAGTGAATAATAGTAATTTATTAAATTCAAAGTAAAGCATAATTTATATTGGTGGAAATTTGAGAATCTCCTTTAAAAACCCTTTTCGTTTCATCAATTTTGGGTAAAAAGAAAGTCATTAGCCACATGGGCCATCATATCACTTACATATTGCTAGTTTTTGGTCCATCATGATCTTGCACATACCCTTATGCTTCTTCTCATTCTTCACTTCATTTCTATTTCATTTGGTTTGATTACTCAAAAAGGAGTTTGACTAAGGCAAACCCCTAATCTCTAAACCTAACCCTTCTCTCTTCTTTGGATGTGTGATTTATAGGATTTTGTATGCAAGCCAACAAAACCCTAGTTCTAGCTTGGAGACCTCTATCTTCCCGTTTTCAGCAGAATCTGAACAGGATATCTGTTGGAATCTAGAGTGCAGGTCGGGGACTCCAATATCATCTTTGAGGTACCCAAAAACCCAAAAGAGGACTAGGTTGCCCATAATGGTGACTTAATCCCTCTGAGCTTGTCTTTTGGGGATCTTCACATTTTTGAGCACCCATTTGACAAAAACCTATGTGGAAAATTTTCCCAACAAGAGGATTAGGTATCCCAACTTGACGAGAATGTCCTTGTGAAGATTTCAAACATTTTCCAGAGGATTCCAAGGCCTTCCATCTGCAACATCTCATTTCCAAGTGCACAAGTCTTGAACTTTCTATTTACTTTTTGTATTGTATATATTTAGATCATTTAGATTAGCTTGTATTAGTTTACTTTCATTTGCTTTACATTCCATAAATTAGATTAATATCATTTTACTTTCAGTTTTAATATCATTTCACAATCTCAAACCCCCCTTCCTCTTTGAATGAAGCCTAGGATGAAATGTGGTGAAAGACATAAATTCATCCAATAGTTAACTTCTAGGGTGGAAAACCCTAGAGGCTCATTGGGGGAATCATCTTTCCCCTTCTTCATTTTTGGTGGTTCATTTTGGTGAACATGACTTTCCTAAACCCTCTTGTCTGACTTAGAGTACTTAATTGTCCTATGATTAACTTGCATTGCATGTTGCATTCTAGGGTTTATATTTTGCATTAATGAAAAGTGCATTCTAGGTTGCATTTTTGCATTTAAATAATTACAAACTATCTAAAATTTTGCATTTTCTTCTTACATCTGCATTGTGCAACACATAAACCACCTGTATCAGTCCAAAACTTTTGAAAAATCTCCAAAAAATCATCAGGAGGACTAGGTCAGCATTCTGGGCGACCTAGTCCCTTTAGGGTTCTGAAAATGCCCTTTATAGAGCTAAAAACCCTATTTTCCAGCCTTTGTTTTGTGCCTTTACGTACTTGTAACAACTGGTTGTGTTTCTATAGCATGTATTTTATTAAAATTGGCTTAAATTAGCTCATTTCATGGATTTTTTAGTTTCAGTTTTGCATATACTAGATGTCTTTTTCAAATTGTTACATAGTGTAATAAAAAAATTACCTTGTTTTCATCTGAAAAATTGCATTTCCAAATTTTAGTTTAAATAATTGCATTGCATCCTCTTCCCTCTCTCTTCGAACCATATTTTCTTTTAAAATATTTGGCTTTGATTTGGTTTTAAATGGATTGTATAAATATAATATTACTTCTTATGAGTTTAATATAGATTATAATAATGAATTCATTAGAGAACATGTTCATAACCAAAACATAGACACTATTCTTAACATGGAATTACCCCTTGATGAGGAAACTTATGTTGATAATCATTACAATCATACTTGTACTTCTCCCTATACCTCTCCTATTAGTGACGAAGGTATTTTGGTGACAAAAGCTACAAGCATTGAAGGTCTTCATTGTCCCTCTCCTCATCCCCCTTTTCCCAACCTTAAACAATAAACATTTCTTTACATCACCTTACCTAGTCTCTCTAACTATACCCATGGCTCTCAAACTTGCTCATCTCCTTACATATCTCCTCGATGCAAAGAGGATAGTTTGGTATTAGAAGATACCCCTAGTACGAGTCATGAAACTATTGACCCTCCCTTCCCCAATGCTCCTCCCCTTTGGGGTAATCTATTTGACACTGATAGTGGATCTTCTATTGATGCATCCCTCCCTTGTGATGAAGCATGTGATGAACCTCTTCCATACTCTCCTACTAGGGTAGATGGTACAAAATAGGAGAATGAGACCTTTGACACTCAATTAGACTCCCCTCTTACCCATTCCCCTCCTCCCTCTTCCATGATTGATTATTCCCCTACTGGTGATGAAGTTATTCTAGAAGAACCACTCCTTGAGTTTCAAGCACATAAATCTTGTATTTATTCTAAACTATCTCCTTCTATGGTGGATATCATGATGCAAACCAAGGATAACATTGACTCTCCTTCCCTAGGGGATGTAAATATTATGCAACCTCAACTCATCCTTTCCCCACCCTCTAAACTTGAATTCACTCTCTCCCCACCTAAGACTAATGTGTTGGAGAAATTTATTCCTAATACCATTGCTCAGACACATTACACTCGCAACAACCTGCATTCTCAACCATCAACCTCAACACCTTTACCTTCATCCCCTCCCATTCTTCTCGCTACTCCTCGATTCAATTCCTTCCTTAGGGAGTATGACCTTGTTGACCAACTAAGGAATACTCCCACTAAAATATCTTTATGGGAAATTATCCAAGCCTCCCCTCACTATCACAACATGATGCAGGATTCTTTACAACAAATTCATGAATCTTCTAATGCACAAACAAATGGCATTGCAACTATGATCCAAGTCTTGCATGCTGACATTGTTTTCCACCAAAGTGAGCTCCCTCCTTTGGATGTGCAACAACAAGTTGAATCCTTCATGATCATATCTCAATAAAAAACCATAGGGATCAAGCAAACCCTTGTTGATAATGACTTCACTGCCAATGTGTGTAGTGTTAATCTCTTAGATAGGCTCCATATTGATAGATCAGCCATTCAACATTCCTCCTTATGTATTTTTGGATTTGACAGTGTTAGATAAAAGTCGCTTGGTGTGATCACTTTACCTCTTACCATTGGAGTGGCCACATTAAACACATCAGTCCAAGTCATGCCAAATGATGTTTCATCTAACCTCATTCTAGGTAGGCCACTGATTCATGCAATGAATGGTGTGCCTTCCATGCTTCATCAAAAGATGAAGTACATCTACAACAACAAAGTGTACATAGTTGATGTTGATCCTGAACCATACAATGTCTTACACCTTGAGAAAAAAAAATCCAAACCCTTCACCACTAAACCCACCAAACTATTGGAACTTGTACAACCCACGTCCTTAGACAATGTTTTGGGTTCCTCAAACTTCACCCCTCCTCTCAAAAGAGCAACCAAGACCAACAAAAAATACTCTCCAAAGGGTAACATAGTCTTGTCAACACTAGACTCAGCTGATCCTTTGATAGCATCCACCCCAACTAATTAGCCACCAATGCAAACAATGACCCCTCACCTAATCCAATAAGTTGAAAAATATTTATGGAAAAGGTTATGTGATCATGAAACAACCTGGCTATAGTGGACAAGGTTGTGGTGCTAATGAACAAGGAATCCACAACCCTATAGATCCTAACATGTAATCAACACATCATGGTCTTGGATTTTTCCCTTTCATTGAGATCATCAAACCTTCCCCTCACACCAACAATATTCCTCATCATCCTTCTAGACCAACCTTCACAAGTGATCCTTTGACACCAACAAAGGACTCTTTGCTTAATTCCAATGTCATCCCGCAACCTCCTCTTGATTTAGATTTTACACACTCCTCCAAAGGAGTATACAAAATCTCGCAATCCATAGAGCCTTGTGTAGGTATGGCATCCCATACTAAGCAAGATCCTTCCTTGTTGCCAACCCAAGGATTACCTTGTCCCTTTAATCAAGAGGGTCTCTTGTTGAGACTCCTCCAAGATCACTTGATCTCCTTTCCTCCTAGAACTCGAAAGAAATGTTCTAACAAACATTCGTTTTGTGCTTACCACTGACTTCATGGTCATCACACTAATGAGTGTAAGGCCTTGTGTCAAAAAATCCAACATCCTAAGGAGCTTGGTGATCTCCCTTATGTGGGGGCACCTCATTCCTCTAATTGATACCGATTTTCCCTCAACCTTGCATTCCCTCACTCCCTTTGTATCACTCTTGTCTTGCACTAAGTGGGGACAAGGGGTTAGTTAGCCTTTTACCTCATATGTCACTTTTCATTGTCTCTTATGACTTCTCATTAAATTTTCATGAATATATATGAGCAAGATTGGAATGTGAATGGTGTGTCTTAAGTTGACTCACATGTGACATACACCCCTTCTCCTCATGATGCAGCTAATCAGAAACATATGACTCGACATAGGGCTTTCCGAATAAGCTCTCATGTCCTCTTCTTCTCTACTTTAAAGCAATTGTTCACAATACGGTGATTTAGAGTTCCTTTAAAGTGGGGGCATACATCACCACTCACATTTCATTGTGTGATCTTCTTTTTATTGCGATTCCTTCTCTTGAAAACATTACACACATTGTTACTCGGGATGAGACTTTGCATTTTTCCTCTTTTGCATACAAGATGAGCCCCTGCCTCTCTTGCATACAAGATGAGTACATTTGTACTTTGCCTCTCTTAGCAACATTACGTATATTGTTCCTTAAGATGAGACATCACATGGACAAAGAAAAATCCCTTTGAACAAACATCACCTTCTTTTGTGGCACCTTATCAAAGTTAACATGAGGTATAAATGTGGTATGGTTTCAGCAAGAAGCCCAAAAAGAAACACGACTTTCCCCATAGCCACCTTTGTGAGTACATACCAACCATGTGTATGTTTCTCAACTTCTGATACTTCTCACCTTGCAGACAACCTGATGTTATGTGGCCCCAGAGTGAGCACATATCTCTTTATTCTCTTCACACTAAACCTTGTCATTGCATGATCATGTATCTCATTTTGTTGTAATGCAATCACCCTTCAATGTATTTTGCATTGATGTCAAGTTGACTTAGAATCTCAAATCCCTGGGGGCTTGACCACCTCCTTCATCTTTCCCATTCTTCTTCTTTGTCACTCTTCACCATCTCCATTGGGCTACTTTAGTGTGAGTTTGAAGCAAGTTCATACTCTCACTAAAGTAGGGGCTAAATGTGTTGCCAAAAAGTGTATACCTTGACACTTTTCACTCATTTGGACCTTTTCCTATGGACTTTGGACCATTTTCAGTCCCTTTTTACATCTTTCCAATCCTTTTGACGAAGTGTTGTAAAGTGTTGTAAAACATTTTCATGCTCTCCTAGGCCTGTCATCACTTAATCAACCCTTAATGACCCCTTAATCTTCATACATGTCCTATCTTAGTGTTTTTTTATGAAGACAATCCTGAAGAACATAAATAATCACATAATAATTATCGACAACCACTTAAAAATGCCTAGGTGGACTAGGTCGCCACCTTGGGTGACCTAGTCCCATGTGGCTTAAATTTCAATTTAAACTTAATTTCAATCTAGATTTTAGTCTCTAAAACCTTAAGGTCAATCAATATGAAGTTATTTCAAGAAATTTAGGGCATAACTTGTATAAATAACCTCCAAAACACTAATTTATCATTATCCACCATCCATTTTCACCTCTCCTTCTCCTCAAGCCAGCTAGGGTTTGCATTCCAAGCAACAAGAAATCTCTCAAGAAGCATTCAAGGGTTGAATCCTCCATTACGGAAACTCAAGATCAATATTCAAAGGCAAGGTAAACTCCATTGTTTTATGCTTCTTCTCATTCTTCACTTCATTTCTATTTTATTTGGTTTGATTACTCAAAAAGGGGTTTGACTAAGGCAAACGCCTAATATCTAACCCTAACCCTTGTCTCCTCTTCGCATGTGAGATTTTTAGGTTTTTGTATGTAGGTTTGTGGAGAATAAAGGTGTTAGGAAGGTGCCATAAACTCACCAAGAACATTCAAGGCAACCAAACCCTAGTTCTAGCTTGGAGACCTCTATCTGCCAATTTTCAGCAGAATCTGAACAAGATATCTATTGGAATCCAGAGTGCAGGTCAACGACTCCAATATCCTCTTTCAGGTTCCCAAAAACCTAGAAGAGGACTAGGTCACCCATAATGGTGTCCTAGTCCCTCTGAGCTTGTGTTTTGGGGATCTTCACATTTTTTAGCACCCATTTGGTAGAAACCTGTTCTGGAAAAGTTTCCCGACAAGAGGATTAGATCACCCAACTTGGCGGGAATGTCCCTATGAAGATTTCAAACATTTTCTAGAGCATTTTGGGGCCTTCCATCGGCAAAATATCATTTCTAGGTGCACAAGTCCTGAACTTTCTATTTACTTTTTGTATTGTATATATTTAGATTAGCTTGTATTATTTTACTTTCATTTTCTTTACATTCCATAGATTAGATTAAAATAATTTTACTTTCAGTTTGATATCATTTCACAATATCAACCCTCCTTCCTCTTTGAATGAACCCTAGGATGAAAAGGTGTGAAAGATAGACATTCATCCAATAGTTAGCTTCTAGGTTGAAAAACCCTAGAGGCTCATTAGGGAATCATCTTTCCCCTTCTTCATTTTTGGTAGTTCAGTTGTATATATGGTTTTATCAAATTTTGAAAATATTCCATAAATTTTCAAATAGGAATCTCCTCTTCTACATAATTTAACCTTGTGGATTCTTTCCCAAAATCTATTTGAAACTTTAGATACTTGTAACTCTTGCAATTTATTGTTTTTGTTAGGTCAGTATTTTCATTTCTTGAAGGAAATTTAGCTAGATTTCCACATGTTTCACAAAGTCCTTTTATGTATTTTATTTGATGTCCATTTTCATGATCACATAAAATATTCTTTATGAACAAAGTTACCTATTTAGGAGTTGCATTTTGAAAACCATAACTTTCTTCTCTCATCTTTCAAAACATATGATTAAGGTGAAATATGTGGAGGTGTGATATCACTCCTTTTTCCCCACCAATCATTCAAATATGTCCTAAGAGACCTAGTTGGATTGACCATCAAACTCACAAGGTGAGTCAATTCTCAATTATGAGGACTTAGGAAAGGGGGTGTGTTCTTCTAGGTTTTTAAGGGGTTCACCACCAACCAAATTCTTGGAAAGACAAATAAGCATTCAACCTACAAAACCTAGTTATGCAAGCTAAATGAAAGATGCTAATAATGAAGTTATGTAACAAGATATGATGTGTGTACCTGGGTAGTCTAGAGATGTTGTGAGTATTCTAGAAATGACTATTAAAATATGCCAGGGAGGATAAAGATGTCTTTATTGTTGTCTTAGTCCTACTGCTATTTTTCAGGGCATATGCAGAATCTTCGGATCTCAAAACTAGATCTCAAAGAATCTTTGGAAAATACCCCTGAGAGGAATAATATGCCTTAGGTGGTATATTAGTCCCATTATAAATTTCTAAAAACTTTGAATGTGATCCTTAGCTCTAAGATCTGCAGTTGCTTCCTCTCAGATCTCTAGTTCTGAAAATTTTAGATTTGGCCTATAGGTAAGTTTCTATGAAGATGACAACTTTTTCATGCAACTTTGTAAGTTTGCAATCTTGCACTCCAAATGATCTTCAATTATTCAATCACAAGCATACAAGAGAGGGAAAACCTGTTGAATATTAGTGAATGGGGGTTTGCCTCAAGGTCAAACCCCTTATTGGTAATTAAACCTTGAAATGGAATAGAATAATGAAGAGAAATGATGAATGAACAACATGCAATGTTAAAAATCACCAAACCCTTGTTGTAAAGTTTTCAAATTTGTCTGAAATGGCTAATTGGAATGTAGATATTGAATCACTTGAATGCTTTATAGAACTTTCTTGAATTGTTTGCTTGAATCAAAACCATACATCACACATGTTAGCACAAAAACACACATGATGCAAGAATCTCCTTTGGTATGATGCTTGAATCTTGATGATGGCTTCAAAATGCTTGAAGAAATACTCTTGAATACTCTTGTTAACTCAATTATACTATTCAGAATTCTCTCACAAAAGACTTGTATGCTTGTTATGAAAATATGACGGAATGAACATTAAATCATTTATACTTATCTATTCTTAATATCCTGAAATTACATCACACCAAGACAACATAGGAAAATATTAATTAAACGACATTAAATCCCACTAGAATTTGAAATTAAATCCCAAAAATAAGCCAAGGAGGACAAAGATGCCCTAGGTGGTGTCTTAGTCTCGAGGCACAAACTCCAAAAAGGGACCGTTTCAGGTGTGTTCAAAATCAAGGTCCCAAGACCTTAGGGGGACTAAGATGCCCTAGGTGGCATTTTAGTCCCGACCCAAAAATTAGGGACACACAAATAGAATAATTAAATGCTCATTTCCCTTTGATGATTGTCAGGATTAACTAGAAAAATAGGTAGTTTATTAGGCTTGTGGATGTAAAATTGGACCAATTGAGACATAAAAAGGATAAATAAAGTAAGGTAGGCCCAAACAAGTGTGAAAATGCAAGGGTATGCATTTTCCTACACTACAACACCTGATAGTAGAGATGAAATTCAATATGATAATGACAACAACAAGTTTCAAAAAACTTGTTATCTTCACATAATATGGCTTAAACCTTTCAAACATTGCTTTCCTGATCTTTATACGAGGATACTTATTACAAAATTTCATATACATCTCAAGTTGTGTTATGTCTAGCCAATGTTTAATATGATTTTCATAAATATTGGGTCCAATCCTATGTCTCATAAAATATATAGTATTTGATGATGGACGAGTCTCTTCATTGCAAAAACTTGAGATCAAGTTCCTAACAACATCTTTAATCCTATCAGAATAGGGAGCTCTACAAATAATTTCCCAATTGACATTTGAACTATCATCCAAAACCTTTCTCCTTTTCTCATATTTTATTAGTGTGGTTCTACTATAACCCATTTTAGTCGAAAGTACATATTTTTTTCTTTTTCTTGATATATCTTGATTTCAAATAGATGTCAACATCATCCTTCTTGTAGTGGCCTTATCCACTGATTGAGATCCTTTCCCAATGGAATCTAAACCCTTTTTAACATTTTCAACAATATATTTTGGTAATCTCATGTGTTTCTTCTTATTCGATGTCGAATGTACACCCAACAATTGTAATGGCTCTTTCATCTCATTACGAAGAAGTAAACATGACAAAAATTGGGTTGTTTCAAGTGTTTCAAGATGACTGAAATGTTAATTGATTATTCCATTTACAGATTTAGTCATTGAACTCTTACTCCTATTTGTAGGTTGGTCGACATAACATTTTAGTTTCTCCATATCCATTTCAAGTAAATGATCTAAATTTCTATAAGAAATTTCTTTCCTCACCTTTTTAGCTAGTTTTATATGCTCATCCATACTAGAAGAAGGAAGTGATCCTGACCCCTCTCCAAAATGCATTGTTTGGACTTTGACCTCCTCCCTATCTTCAAGGTCCATGTGTTCTTTAGCTGATTCATTTGGTCCAATATCTATATTTGGCTTGACTTCTTCTTAAGAACTTCCTACTTGTTGAGTCCTTTCTACATGTCACAAAATAATATGCAAAAAAAGTTAGAGATGATGCTATATAAGTGGATTTGAACATATGAAATCAAATAAAATCAAAGATTATTGAACTTAATTATTCCATGGAACAAATACATTTGAAAATAGATGATAAGAAAATTTTAGGATTCAAATGAGTTTAAAACTTCACTAGGTCGAGAAAAAGTATTGCGCATGAGATTAGATGTGCAAGCCAAGAAAGTGAGAGATGATTCTATAAGTGGAGTATCTAACTTTTTTCAAATGAAATCAAAGATTCTTGAACTTAAGAATTCCATGGAACAAATGCAATGGGAAATAGATGACAAGCATTTTTTAGGCTTGAAATGAGTTTAAAAATTCACTTAGAGGTCAAGAAAAAGTATTGCATATGAGTTTACATACATACAAGCCAAAAAATTGAGATATGATGCTATAAATGGAGTATCTAAATTTTTTCAATTCAAATCAAAGATTCTTAAACTTAAGAATTCCTTGGAACAAGTGCAATTAGAAATATATGATAAGCAATTTTTAGGCTTGAAATGAGTTTAAAACTTCACTTAAAGGTCAAGAACAAGTTTTGCATATGAGTTTACATACATGTAAGCCAAAAAAGTGAGAGATGATGATATAAGTGGAGTATCTAACTTTTTTCAAATGAAATCAAAGATTCTTGAACTTAAGAATTCCATGGAACAAATGCAATTGGAAATAGATGATAAGAAATTTTTAGGCTTGAAATGAGTTTAAAACTTCACTTAGAGGTCAAGAAATATTTTTTCATATGAGTTTACATACATGCAAGCCAAAAAAGTGAGAGATGATGTTATAAATGGAGTATATAAATTGTTTTAAATGAAATTGAAGATTCTTTAACTTAATAATTCCATGGAACAAATGCAATCGGAAATAGATGATAAGCAATTTTTAGGCTTGAAATCAGTTTAAAACTTTGAAATTAGAGGTCAAGAACAAGTATTGAATATGAGTTTTCATGTGCAAGCCAAGAGAATGAGAGATGATACTATAAGTGGAGTATCTAACTTTTTTCTTGAACTTAGGAATTCCATGAAACAAATGCACTTGGAAATAGATGATAATAAATTTTTAAGCTTGAAATGAGTTTAAAACTTCACTAGGTCAAGAAAAAGTATTGCATATGAGTTTACATGTGCAAGCCAAGAAAGTGAGAGATGATGCACTATAAGTGGAATATCTGACTTTTTTGATTTGAATGAAATCAAAGATTCTTGAGTTTAAGAATTCCATGGAAAAAATGGGTTGTGCCGTCTCTTCAATGAAATATAAAAATCAACAAATTCAAAATATAAAATGCTCCTAGACAATTGGGCTTTGTGGACTCAATTCATCTCTCATATAATGCTCTAGATCAATATTCATTACATGTGAAATCAAAATGTAGACCTTTAAGGTACTTTTGAAACACTTATTCCATTCTTCCTAAAGGTTCATAACGGTCCTAAGTTTAATTATAGCATCATATGGTAGTTTGTGAGAGCCCTAGATAATTTTGTGTTAAACATGCCATGTTTATAGAATATAGCATAGCTCTTGCAATGTGCATTGCAATAGTGCCTAATTTATCTAATTTTTAATTTTATTTTATATACCAAGACAATGTATATTAGACGAGCTAGTGGGGAATAACAATCATAACTACCAATGGGAGTTTGTGCAATGAATAAAGAATGAATTTAATTATTTAGATAATGTGAGGAATTATTGTATGTAAACCACGTATGATAGCTTAAAGTTCACACATTCCTATTGATCCTTGAGGAAAAAAGCCTCAACTATGGAAATATTAAAAACCTATATAGCATGAACCACATAGATTCTGAAACAAGTTCCAAAAAACTTATTTGTGTCCATAATTCTATAGTATAACCTTAAGTATTCAATAGGTTGTATGTTTTGAAAAGCCTAATTTCCTAATGGTTCAAGAAGGCTCTTAATAACTTGGGATTGAGATCATTTATATATTCACCATTACTTGAAATTCAACTATTGTAATTATAAATAGCTAACATGACATTCCATGCTTGTAAAGTTAGAAGTAAAAATTATATTCATATTTCTATTGCATTAATATTTTGTAGTTATTTCAATTGTAAGTTCTCAAGTAGGTATACATGTATATTCTTCTCAATTTGCATAGATAACTTATGAGCTAGCTATAGACACCAAGAATAATTATAGCTTAGAACATAAATAGGATCTCCTAAGTTCATAATTCAATGGGAGAGGAGTAACACCCATAGGCTATGACTTTGTTAGCTCCTACTTGTTTGTAGTATTTCATGGATAAGTGTATTTTCTAGTATAGGCATTTTAATTGAATGGAAGATAGTGTGTTAAAATAACCATATTTTCCTGAGCAATATTCCATGCAATAGTGAACACAAGGAGGTGTGAATGTTGAAGGAGCTTGAACTATGGAAGAAAAATATATAGAACTACTACATTCCACAAAAATCTTATACATAGTCTTCTAAGGTTTCTGAATCAAATGATTCAACATAAAGAACATGTAGAGTTCTACCAATGTCATTTGAGTTTTATAAATTAATTGAAAAGAACATAACACATTATTTTGACAACTCACAAAACATGAGAACATTTTAAATATTTATATATTTAAAATAAAAACTTTCCAACTCTTTTTATGTAAATGTACTTGTTAATTTTAAGCTCCATGAGTGTATGAAAATGAAATAAGATAGATAAGTTAGGAAAGAAAATATGCATACCTTGTTTCTTACTATGAGAGTTTGCCAGATTTTGTTTGCACTTCTTTTGTTGTTGTTCTTTTGAATAATTTTGTTTGCTCTTATTTGTTCTTGTTCTTTTACAAGTAATTTTCTTACTCTACAAAAAAATGACTTTAGAAAACCTCTAGACCAAAAGATGACTTCACATATCCTCTACAAATCCTAAAATCTCCAATATCTCCTTTGATGGAAGATGACTTCATAAATCTAAAATCTCCAAAAATATTCAAAATCTCCCTTGATGGAAGATGATTTAAAAAACCTTCTAGATGAAAACATGACTTCACAAATCCGAAATCTTCAAAATCTCTAAAATCTCACATGAACCTAATTAAAATGTGAATTAATCTTCCAATGTTGATATTAAAAAAATAAAAAAATAAACACATATTTATATGCATATGTGATTATAAAAAAAAAAATATTAACTGGTCGGCCAAGGGTTTGAGTGAACATCAGCCAATGATTTGGTTGAACCAGTCTGACCGACTTTTTTTAATATTATTTTGAATGGGTTCGAGTGAACCTATGTTCAAGTGAACCATGATTTGAGCAAATGGTTTTTAGGAGGTTTGAGCGAACACAGGTTCGCTCAAACCCCCCTTATCCCCCTTTCTCCCCCTCTTCTACCAAATATGTGCAAAATAATTCCTTTCAAAGTCCCGGTTGGGGATAAAAATGGACGATACTTCATAGACCCAACTAGATGATAGTAGTCCTCAGAACGAGCTATCCATTGAATATAATTATTTTAATATGTTTTAGTTTTAATATGTATTTATTTATTTTGATTCAACAAAGTCAAGCTCTCTATTTTGCACATGGGGAAAAATAGCAAATTATCAACAAAAAAATATCAGTGCACTGAATATTGATGTCCTTTATCCAACCAAAAAAAAAAGAATTTTGATACATACAAAAAAAATTATGTTTTAGCCAGTGAATCATGTATAAACTATAACTAGTTTAACTTTGAATCTTAATTAACAAAAAAGTATTCAATGAAATTCTATGAAACCAGTTCCATACACTAGATATCATAGTTGGGTATGTGTAGGATCATCATGGAAAAAATAAGCCCTTAAGTGGCCATGAAAAATTCACAAAATCAGAGTAGGAAACTTGACGTAAAAAATTGAATAAGTTGTCTATATTATTTCAAAAATATGTAAGAATAGAATCTATAGAAAATTGAATGTAGTTTCTAAACTACTAGGTTTATTTAAAATAAATAATCCATTTGGTGAAAATTTGATATTTCAATGCAGTAGTACTTAAATTTCAGCAAAAACATAAGAAGTAGGTGTCTGTCTGACCACCCTAACCACAATAAAATGATAATATTTTTTCATAATATTTTAGATATAAGTAGAAGACTCATGTCCCGATGTGATGCATATTTTTTATTTAATTTTTTTCCAAGTAAATAATTAATTATGATTTTTTTATTACAAATTTTTAAAAATATAAAAAATCGTATGTTTGACCACCTTAACTTGGTAAAAACTTCATCAAATTCAATTTTTTTTAATCCTATAGTATGTAAAGCATATATTGTGATGGATGTTTCATATTTGAAAATTGTGATACTATTTGAAAGCTATAGATGTTTTTCAATTAGCCTATCAATCAGGACTTTAGTCGTAATTCAAATAGAAAATGAATAATAATTATTTATTAAATTCAATGTAAAGCATAATTTGTAGTGATGAAAAGCTAAGAATCTCCTTTAAAAACCATTTTGGTTTCATTAATTTTGGGTAAAAAAAAGTCATCATCCACATAAGCCATCATATCACTTACATATCGCCACTTTTTGGCCGATCATGATCCTACACATACCCAGTTACAAATCAAAATTTGAAAAAAATAGAATTTTATCCTTCATAGAAAAAAGAAATTGTGTTAGCTAGTTATGTCACTCTTTAAAAATGGTGTTTACTATTAAAAAATAGTTTTCAAAGGAGATACAAAAAGAAATGCAATCTAATTCCAAATATTTTGAAAAAAATATATTTAGAATCTATAGATAAAATGCCACAAATCAGTAGTTTGGATCATCTTCAAATTCCTCATAGTTTAGCTACTATAGGTGCCTGAAAGTGAAGATTTAGTTTAAAAAATTCAGTTCAATGTTCAGTTTAGCAAAAAATTGTAAACCAGCATTGTGGGATCACCCATGTGGTGACAATTAGAAACTTACCATTATGCATCTGTAGTGTTTTTGGCGCTTTTCATGTTACACGTTTAGACTTTGCAAGTTGTTTTAAAAATGTCTAATTTATGCATTGTAAGCTCTTATATATTGAGCACTTGTATTTTGGATTTATATGTTGTTGTTTTGTTCAAGTACCATTATGCTACCATAGTTACTCTAGAATTGAGAAGAAGTGCAAAGACTCCTACAAGAGCATAGCTCTACAATTATATTGTAACTTGTTTATTGTTGTTGAATAATATAATTGAGTTGTGTTTTGGAGTGTGGGGTTTTTCTCCTAAAAGGGTTTTCCCAACATAATTTTTTTTGTTATGAGTTCATTGTTTATTTGTTTATGATATGCATGCGCATATAAATTTGTAATAGTTAAAGGTGTTCAAGAAAAAATTTCAACTCTCTCTTACTTAGATTAGTGTAGGAAGCTTCTTCCACTTACCCTAATTCCTTTCAATTGGTATTAGAGCTTGACTAGCTTTGATTCTATTGTTGGGTTTGAAGGGTTTTTTGAGCTAATCTTTGTTTCAATGGGAGTTTTGTAGAAGAATATTTCATGACCTTGTTGTAGGAAAAAGATGGAAAGAACATCGAATATAACTAATATGGAGAAGTTTAATAGTGAAAACTTTTAGTGTTGGAACTGCAAAAAAATTGGTCATTTCATAAAAGAGTGCAAGGAAGAGAAAAAGAAGAAAGAAAAAAAGAGTTTCTTAGATTTTGACTCTAATAAATCCTCTCAAAATGATACAAATGCATTTGTGATAGGTTTGGCAAGACATGCATCAAGAAATGTGCAGTTGATAGACTCGGGTGCTTCCTTCCACATGACCTCTCATAGAGGTTTGTTTTTAAAGTATGAAGAATATGATGGTGGGAAGGTGTATTTGGGTGATGACTCTCACCTAGAGATCATTAGTCGTGGAAGCATAAAAATAAGATTCTCTGATGGAAGAGTGAAGGGGATTGGTGGTTTCTTGCATATCCTAGGTTTGGAATGAAACCTACTTTCTATGAATAAATTGAATGATGTGGGAGTGCAAGTTGTTTCCTTGAGTGGAGGATGCAAGATGATGAGAGGAGCTATGGTGTTGGCTAAGGGTGTTCGGATTGGAACCTTGTTCAAGTTGGATGCATGCATTGTCTAGTGAAATAGTTCTTCAGAAAAACAAAAGAAGAAATCTCTAGATTCTTCATCCTCACAATCAAATCGAGTATAAATCTATAGTAGCTACATCTGATGGTCATACATTTTGGGTACCTAAGGGTGCTCATTCCTTGGATATGAAGCTTCTTGCATAGAAGAGAATGTTGTGCACCAGTGACTTGGTCACTTTGGTGAGAAGGGTCTTAGATCTTTGAAATCTAAGAGAATTGTTGAAGGCCTTTATGATTGTAATCTCGAGTTTGACTTTTGTGAACATTGTGTTTATGGAAAACAACACTGTTTTACTTTTCACTCTAGTTCTCACAAATCTTCAGGGGTTTTGGACTATGTTCATGTAGATGTGTTTGATCCAATGAATGTTCCTTCATTTTCAAAATGTATATATTTTTTTCTCATGGATGATTATAGTAGGAAATTCATTTATTTTCTCAAAAGAAAACTTGAAGTCATTAGTTGATTTAAGGAGTTTAAAGATTTGGTAGAAAATCAGACCAGTAAATAGATTAATTTTTTTAGGACTAACAATGGCAGTGAGTTTTGTTCAGAAAAATTTCACAAGTTCTTTAAAGAGCATGGGATTGAGAGACATAAGACAGCTCCATACACCCCACAACAAAATGGATTTGTAGAGAGGATGAATAGGAAATTGATAGAGAGGGCTAGGAGTATGTTGAGTGGTATTGGCCTTGACCAAAATTTTTGGGCTGAAGTAGTAGCCACTACATGTTATTTAATAAATAGATCTTCCACATTAGCTCTTGTTGATAAGATACCCATGGAGGTTTGGTCTAGCAAAAATCATTCAATAAGACATCTCAGAGTATTTGGTTGTCAATATTATGCTTATGTTCCGATTGAGAAGAGGTCTAAGTTGGAGAACAAGGCAATTAAATGTATTTTCATCAACTATGGTGTCGGTGTGAAGGGGTACAAGCTTTGGGATCTAGTGTCCGAAAAGGTTATCTACAGAAAAATTGATTTTTTGAGAGAGGAAGCCTTCCACAATTGAGTTGCAGCCAAAGAAAAAGGAGAAATAAAATGAGGTAGTTCAAGTTCCACTTACTCTGATGAAAGAAGAACTACATACTCCTATTGAACCTGATGATGAGGAGAGTTTGAGAAGCTCTAAAAGTTCTAAAGAAGAAGAACCTCAATGATGCTTATTAGGGAGGGAATACTTCAAAAATCACAAGTTGATCAGATACAAACACACTTTCAATTAATAAAACCTCATCTTGGTGTTCAACTCTCCCTTCACTTGCAATTCCTTGTAGCTTTCCAACTAGAGAAAAAATGACTTATCTTTTAGATAATGTAGCTAAAACCCAAAACAAAGAATTTTTTAAATACCCATTAAGGAACACTTTAACATATCTCAATATTTACTAGGGTCACTTTGGACCATCATTCCCAAATCACTGCTACTACGCTATCCTCTTAGGCCAATTAGGCCACTTTTACAAAGGGACTATTAACCAGACTCTCTCCCAATTACAAAAATCTATTCAAACCTTCTTCCCAAGTCTCAAATATCTTGAATCCACAACTTGCATCAATAGGAACAACCCAAAACTTCCCAAAACGTGAAACCCTCATTTAGCCTAGTTTCCAATAGGGTTTATTGAAACTCCAATTTCCATGCCTTATCTCACCTTTCCAACACCTCAAAAATATCACAATATGTCTGAACATGCTAAGTAAATATTCTTAAAATCTCTACCAACACCTTTTCATCAGATTCCCATTCTTAGACACCATTTTAAAGCCAAAATTCAAACAAATTCTCCTAGGGCTGCAATCAAAACTCTTCATGACACCTTCCCTACTCCAAATTCCTACTCTACCATCTAAACCTACCCTAATGGTACCAATTCCACAAATTTCCTAACTAATCCATTAGTGTAATGGGCCTTTAATACATTTTTAACAACTACAAAACCCCAAACAGGGTTTATAGGCCTGCTCTCAGAAAATTGTTCAGCAAAACCTCTAGTCTTAATGAAATCTGCCCAAAACAAAACCAAATCAAATTTAACACATTATTTTATCGATTTCCAAATCTTTTAGAAAATTACCCTACTGTATGAACCTATATAGCTAGAGAGCAGCAAATTACAAAAAATTAACATAGAAAAGAGAGTTTCCTTATCGTTTCTTTCAAAAAAAATTCTACAACAACCTTACATCGAGTGTTTTGAGTATATTTAAAATTTTCCCACCAAAAAATTTCAAAACAAACCAGCTCTAATTTATTTTTGAACTTCCAACCATTGGACTTCTCCAATTTTGCATTTTTTGCAATTTTACATGACAACATTTGACAATAGTTGCATAAATTGCAACTTTTACACAATGAACCCCCTAAAGACTCAAATCACAACTACAATGGTCTATTATGACCTTATTTGAATGAAAATTGACTCAAAACCCTTAAAACCAACTTAAGACCCTACTTGACCAAATTTGCAAAATGACCTTGGTGCCCCTGCACCATACACCCGACCTAAAAAAGATTCCAAGTCCCTTGGAAATTGATTGGCAGCTTGTCCAAACTTGAACACTTCATCTCCTTTATCTTCAAAAGATCTTTCACCTGGTAGGCCTTTCCACTAATTCAAAATACTACATATGTGCATTGTTCTTTGCACTCTTGAACTTGTTACCACCTTAATAGTGCTCCCTCTTCACAAGCTCTCCTGCTGTATACCCTTTTATCTTTTCCTTATCAAAAATTGATGTAGAAAATTCCTTCATACCTATAGCATTCTTTTTTTGAATTTTCCTCTCCTTTACCCTTGTTGCATACTAAAACTCACCCATTTGTCTTTGCCAAACACCTAGAATCACTACACCCTTTTCCTTCATCATTGTCCCTAAGTTCTCTGCCCCAAATACCACTATGTTATTAGGTTTCCTAACCTCTACACTAACAACATATGAATGTCCTCCAACCTCTTTAGCAACCAAAGGAAAAATAGTATCCCTACCATGATCTCATCATGCGTTTCTAAGCAATCTTTCTTTTCCCCAATCAATTCATCCTTGACCTTATCTTGACCTACTTTTGTCATCTTGTCATCTTATTTTCCAATCATTGGATCACTCTTCAAACTCACTGTCTCAGCATCTTCAAGCCATGAAGTGGCTACAACCTCCATCTTCTTCTCTTCCTCTATTTTCACAAACTCTTTCTTTCCTTACCCTTTCCTTTATCTTCCTCTACCAAAGGAGTCAATTTGAATGTATTTCCATCTTTCTCAATAGTGTAAGTATTATGTCTACCATCATAAAGTGCATGCCTATCAAACTTCCATGGTCTTCCAAGAAATAAATAGAAATAATCTATTGGAAATACATCACAAATTATCCTATCCTTATATCTACCAATATTAAACTCAACTAAAGCTTGATCATCATTCAACCAAGACACTTTGTAGGGTATTTCATGAGGTATATTTTTTAACTTCAGTTTATCAACCATTTTATTTGACACCGCATTATCAATACTTCCATAATCTACCACTACCTTACATACCTTTCCATTGCATTTGCAGGTCATCTTGAAAAGTGCCCTCGTTTGAGTCATCTCCTTCTCCTTGGATGCCTTAAAAAGTGTTCTCACCATCAAAGTTTGCCCAACTTTAGGAGCAACAAGTTGTTTAGGAGAATTCACACTTTCACAATCATCCTCTTGCACCAACTGATTCCTTCTTTCATGTCCATGTCAACTAGATGCTTGTCCTTCATTACACTTCCATGCTTGATGTCCAAATTTGTTACATTGATAGCATCTTCCTATGAATTTATTGGAACCTCTACCTTGTCCACCAAATATTCCCCTAAAGCCCGATCTTCCACCTCTATGATCAGTAGCTTGTTCTTGCACCTTGTTTTTGTTTTCTTGAATTTCTTGTGACTACCTTGAAGTGGAAAAAGTGCCTCTTCCTCTTGAGTTGCTTCCTGTGCCTCTTATTTGTTTTTCTTTATTTCTTTTGAGTTTCTCTTCAGCCCTTGTAGTCATTTGGTAACACTCTTCAATCGTCCTTAGATTGTGCAAACTCAACTCATCCTGAATGTTGAACCTTAGCCCACTGAGATATTTAGCCACCTTTTCTACATCATCATCCATGTGACATGCTCTTATGATCAACTTATAAAACTCATTAGTATAAGTTTTGACATCCATTTCCCTTTGTTTCAAATCTTGAAGCTTCCTAGATATTTGAATTTCATAATCACTTGGTAAGAACTTACCTTTCAATTTGGCCACCATTTTGTCCCAAGAAATAATTTTTTGCTTAACTTTCTTTCTCCTTTCAGTTTTTTCATAATCCCACCATACTAGTGCATGCCCCTTCAATTTGGTTTTTTCTATCTTCACCTTTTTTTCATCAGATACATCCTCACATTCAAAGTAATTGTCCAATGTTGTAATCCAATCTAACAATTCTTCATCATTAATGTTACAGCCATACATAAGCAAACAAATATTTACCTTATGCTTATCTCTCTTAAGTGTCTTCAGTAGCTTGGCCATCTTTTTCTCTTCAGGATCCAATTCTTCTTCCACATCTTCTTACTCTTCTTCCTCTTCTTCCTCAGATTCACTCCCATCACCCACAACCATACCTCTTTTCTAACCTATTTCAAAACTTTCTAGCCTTACTACCAACCTGTTTTTCAATTCCTTTACCTTCCTAATCTCTCTCTCTCTCAGTCTTCTCTTCCATTTCTTGCATCTTCCTAACCATACTCTTACCTTTAGGAGGCATCTTGCTCACTTTCCTTCACACCTTCTTTCCTTTTCTAAGATAATACCTATGCTATGATACCAATTGATGCATAGAAAAGAGGGAATACTTCAAAAATCACAATTTGAGCAGATACAAACACCCTTTCAATCAATAAACTCTCATCTTAGTGTTCAACTCTCCCTTCATTTTCCATTACTTGTAGCATTCCAACTAGAGAAAAATTGACTTATCTTTTAGAGAAGGCCTCTAAACGCCAAACCAAAGAATGTTTCATATAACCATTAAGGCACACTTTAACATATCTCAAGATTGCCAAGGGTCACTTTGGACCATCATTCCCAAATCATTGTTGCTACGCTATCCTCTTAGGTCAGTTAGGCCACTTTTACAAAAGGACTATTAACCAGACTCTCTCCTAATTAAAAAACTCTATTCAAACCTTCTTTCCAAGTCTCAAATAGCTTGAATCCATAACTTGCATCAATAGGAACAACCCAAAACTTTCCAAAACATAAAACCCTCATTTAGCCTAGTTTCCAATAGGGTTTATTGAAACTCTAATTTCCACGCCTTATCTCACATTTCCAACACCTCAAATGTGTCACAATATGTCTGAAAATGCTAAGTAAACCTTCTTACAATCTCTACCAACACCTTTTCACTAGATTCCCATTCTTAGCCACCATTTTCAAGCCAAAATTCAAACAAATTCTCTTAGGGGTTCAATAAAAACTCTTCAAGACACCTTCCCTACTCCAAATTCATGTTCTACCATCTAAACCTACCCTAATGGTACCCATTCCATCAAGTTCCTAACTAATCCATTGGTGGAATGGGCCTTTAATACATTTTTAACAACTACAAAACCCCAAACAGGGTTTACAGTTGTGTTCTCAGAAAATTGTTTAGCGAAACCTCTAATCTCAATGAAATCTGCCCAAAACACAACCAAATCAAATTTAACACATGCCTTTATCGATTTCCAAAGATTTTATAAAATTACCCTACTGTACGAACCCGTATAGCTAGAGAGCAACAAATTACCAAAAATTAGCACAGAGAAGAGAGTTTCCTTATTGTTTCTTTCAAAAAAACTTCTACAACAACCTTAAATCGAGTGTTTTGAGAATATTTAAAATTTTCCCACCAAAAAATTCCAAAAAAAATCGGCTCTAATTGATTTTTGAACTTCTAACCATTGGACTTCTCCAATTTTGCATTTTTTGCAATTTTACATGACAACATTTGACAATAGTTGCATAAATTGCAACTTTTACACAATGAACCCCCCAAAGACTCAAATCACAACTCAAATGGTCTATTATGACCTTACTTAAATGAAAAATGACTAAAACTCCTAAAAACCAACTTAAGACCCTACTTGACCAAATTTGCAAAATGACCTTGATTCCCCTACACCACTCAACCTCAACAATTTAGGATGTCTATCAGAGATAGGTGACAACCTGATAGGTTTGGATATTCACCTTAAAGCTTTGATTATTCTTTGTTGAATTCCAATTTTATTTTATCTTTTATTTCTAACACTGATGAGCTTATGACAATTAGAGAGGTTATGGGTATGAGTGATGTAGATTCCTAGATGAAAGCCATCGATGAAGAAAAATAATACATGGGATCTAGTATCTTTACCAAAAAGATGAAAACCTATTGGATGTAAATTGGCGTTCAAGATAAAATATAGTCTAGATGGTAGTGTTCAAAATCATAAGGCACAATTTGTTGCTAAGGGATATTCTGAGGTGGAGGGAATTGACTATGGTGAGATTTTCTCTCCTATTGGGAAGCTGACATCTATCTGCTTCTCGTTATAACTTGCAATAGTGTATGATCTAGAAGTGGAATAGATGGATGTTAAGAAACCATTCCTTCATGGTGACTTGGAAGAAGAGATTTATATGTCACAACCAAAGCATTTTGTGGTTAAAGGTAAAGAAAATCTGGTTTGCAAGTTGAAAAAGTCTTTGTATGGTCTTAATAAGTCTCCTAGAATGTGGTACTAGAAATTTCACACCTATGTGTTGACATTGGGATTTTTGAGATCTAAATTTGAACATTGTGTGTATTAAAAATCTAATAATGGTCACATTCTTATAATTGCATTGTACGTAGATGATATGTTATTTTTTTGGAATGGTAAAATTTTGATTTCATATTTGAAGTCTTAATTGTTAGCACAGTTTGAGGTAAAGGATCTAGGTGCAACGAAGTATATTCTAGGGATGGAGATCAAAAGAGATAGAGCTAATAGAAAGCTTTGGTTAAGCTAGAGAAAGTATGTGAATCTAGTGTTGGATAGGTTCAACATGACAACTTGTATATAGTTAGTTGTTCTTGTAATGTAGGGGATGAATCTTTTTGTCGAGGATTGTCCAAAATATCCTATTGAGATGGATGACATGACCAGAGTACCATATGCAAGTGTTGTTGGTAGTCTTACGTATGTTATGGTCTATACAAGGCTAGGCATTTCCCAAGCAATGGGAATCCTTAGTTAGTTTATGGCTAATCCTGGATGGATACATTGGTATGCATTGAAGAGAGTGTTTAGATATTTGCGGGGTACTTCCAAGTATTGCTTATATTTTCATGGTTATCCTAGTGGACCTCGACACTCAATGAGTATTCATGGATATGTGGATTCAAATTAGGCAAGTGACATTGATAGAAAAAGATCCACTAGTGGCTATATGCATGATATATGGTGGTGCAATTAGTTGGATGAGCGAGTGGTAGGCTATAGTCACTTTGTGCATGACAAAAGTAGAGTACAATGACAACTACTCATGCTTGTAAGGAAGCCATTTGGCCTAATTTTTTGTGTTCTAATATTAGTTTTGATGCAAGGCATATTATTTTCTATTGTGATAGTCAGTGTGCCATTTTCTTCACAAAGAATCCTACTTTCCATGCCAAAACAGAGCACATTGATGTTCAATTTTCATTTTGTTCATAATATGGTGGAAGATGAAAAGGTGAAGCTGGAGAAATTTGTCACCATGACAAATGTTGTCAATGAATTGACAAAACTAGTGAGCATGTAAAATTTTAGATGGTGTTTAGAGTTTATGGGCTTCATGACCTGTAGTAGTTAAATCTTGTTACTTTTATTGGCTTATCAAAGGTGTTCGATAAGTGGGAGAATGTTGGGAAAAAGGTGTCTCAACCTTTGATTTTTCCATAATAATTGATTTTTTCCATAATATTGAATGTTATTAGTTCGCTCACATTGTCTTGTGAGTTAAAACTTGTAGTTTCTATTCAGATGAGGAGTCAACTTGGAATTTTTTTCATAGGTGGAGTTGTTCATAAATTTTTTTTCTATTTCCATGTTAAGTTTACATGGAATGTGAGTTTTCGAGGTGTAGTTATTTTGGCAAGTGCAGATTTTGCAGTGTGGCATGTGGTGACAATTGGAAACTTACTATTATGTATCTGTAATGTTTTTGGCACTTTCCATGTCACACATTCAACCTTTGGAAATTGTCTTAGAAGTGTCTAATTTGTGCATTCTAAGCACTTGTATTTTGAAGTTGTATGTTTCTCTTTTTTTGAAGTACTGTTATGCTGTCGGAATTACTCTAGAATTGAGAAGAAGTGCAAAGAATCCTACAAGAGCATAGCTCTGCAATTATATTTCAACTTTTTTATGTTGCTGAATAATATAAGGGTGCTGACACAATAGTGGTTTACATTTTCTGGGAGATCCTGATTTTTGCTGAGATCACATATTTTTAGAAAATATAATGATTTAAGCCTTGAAAAGTTTCATTTAAAGGATTCCAATTGAAGAAGGTTTGATCAAATCACTTTAGACCAAGCCCCCTTGGATAGAACCCCGCCAGTTTTAAACCATACCTATAATGGAGAGTCCTTTACACCTATCAAAATGTTGATGAAAACCCACATTTGATTTACTTTTTGGGGGATCAAATGATTTCATTTAAAATTAATTTTTTGTAGGTATGTAGTCCTTATTATAAGCTTCTAGAAAATTATAATTTTAATTAAATTAAATTTGATTATTATATTTATTTTTTATTTCTTGTGAATATAGTTTTTTCACAGAAAATCAAGCTCTTTGTTCTGCACATGTGGAAAAATAGTAGATTATCAAAATAAAATTTTCAAAAATATGTTCAGGTTGGGTATTGATTTCCTTAATCCATTTAAAAAAAAAATTAATTTCGATACATACATAAAACTTTATGTTGTGTACAGTCCGCCTATTTCTGAATTGTAATTGGGTTGACTTCGAAACTTAATTAAGGAAAAAATATTTAATAAAACACTATGAAACCAAATGAACTAGTTACATATCATAGTTACAAATCTAAATTCAAAAAAAATAGAATTTTATCCTTCATACAAAAAACATTATGTTGTATACGGTGAGCATCACTCCTTAAAAATGTGTTTTACTAATAAAAACTAGTTTTCGAAGGAGATGAAAAAAAAGTGCAACCTGATTCCAAAAATTTCGAAAAAAATATATTTAGAATCTATACAAAAAACTTCACAAATCATTACTTTGCATCATCTTCAAATTCCTCATGCTTTAGCCGCTATAAGAGCCCAAAAGTGAAGATTTAGTTAAAAAAAAATCAGTTCAATGTCCAATTTGCCCAAAAATTGTAAACCAATATTGTGGGATCACCCTTAATTGAGTTGTGTTTTGGAGTGTGGGGTTTTTCTCCTAAAAGGGTTTTCCCCACATAAAATTCTATGTTATGAGTTCATTTCTTATCCGTTTATGATATGTATGTGCATCTAAATTTGTAATAGTTAAAGGTGTTTAATAAATTTTTGCAACTCTCTCCTGCTTAGATTAGTATAGGAAGTTGCTTCCACTTACCCGACTTCCTTTCAAAAATAAAAGCTAGACAAACTATATCATGTGTATGGTCCAATCCTATTTCTTTGTCTCTACACTATATATTTCTCCCTCTAAGAAATAATGATTCACAACAATCAGACCTAATTTCAAAGGCCAATCAACAAAGTATACTGAACTTTGAACTTGTTGGTAGCTTCCATGGATTCCATTCGTATTCCATTATTTTTCTTCACAAAAATCATGAGTCCGGTCTACAAAATAATAAAGAAGAAACCATTGTTCACTCTCCTAAATGTTTTTTGCGCATCAATCCTAATGAGAATACTTTCATAGATTGAATCCTAACCCTAGAAGAAAAGAAGAAGAATGTGGTATAGGACACCAATGATCCCCTTCCTTGTTTTAATTAATATGTTTGTTTCAATTGATGATAGGTTGTTATAAATATTGATTATTCACTAAAATAATGTTAGCCATGACACATGTAATTTGAGAAACTTGTGAAAAAATATTTGTGTGAAGGATTGTTATATTTTCTCAAATAAATTTGATATTGTGTATAAGAACTACATGCTTTTAAGAAAAATAATAAATTAAGAAGTGAACAATTTTTTAAAATAAAATGTAAAGAAATTACTATTAGTTAAATGAATTCTTATTAACTAGGCTTTTATAAAATTAGTTATATGATTTTTTTAAATATATAAATATTTTAATAGAAATGCACAAGAAATAATCAATTTGAAAAATGATGGGAAAAATAAGAAATTTTTTATTTGAAGCTCATAACAATGAAAAAAAGAAGTATGGAAGTGTCATGCTAACTAGAATATGGGGTATGAAATAAATAATATAGATATATATGTAGAATAAAAAATCCCATGTGTGTGTGTGTGTGTGTATGTAAGATAGGAAAAATCAAATAGCATCGATAAAGTGATAGCCAACACAAATCTAAGCTAAAATCCCAATCTAAACAAGAGAATACAAATAATGCATGAGTAAAATGAAAGCATAAAAATAAACACTCCCCATGCTTGAAGTTGCTTCACTTCTCTTGTCTCTCCTATTTCTCTTTTTTGCAATATTTTCCCTCAGATTTGTTGCTTCACATGTGCAAATACTTGCAAAATAGAAAGAAATAAAGTTGGAGATAATGGGTATTAAATTGAAAATGGAGGAGAATGGTTTCTTTTATAGACAAAATTTTGAACGGATGGATGAGATTAATCTTCTAGAAAGGTTCTAAGATCAACGGATGAGATTCATGAGAAGGAGGTTACGAAATGGATGGCCAAGATTGAGTTTCTAGAAAGATGCCAAGACCTAGAGTTGAAAATTAATGCAACCAGAATATGCCATGCATGGAAAAGATATGATGCACGGCACCTATGACAGACATGCAAGACATGCAAACTATGACATGAAATAATGACAAGGGATCTTTGACCAAAATGGAGGGATAAATAATTTATTTTAAATAATTTATTCGAAAATGGAGGAGAAGGACAAGTGGCAAATAAATAAATAAAAATTCAAATTATTTATTTGGAGGAAAAGAAAAAGGAGACTTAATTAAATTCATAAATTTAATTAAAGGAGGATATAGAAATTAGACATGGATAATTGATTTGGATCAATTATTTAAAATAGAAGAATGACACATAATTAAATAGTTTCGTCAATTATTTAATTATAGAAGAATAAAAGGTCAAATAATTATAATTATTCTACTATAGACAGGTGATGAAAGATAAATAATTAAAGAAATAATGATTTATTTAATTATTGAAGAAAGGGGTATTAGTGACACAATTAATTTATTTTAATTGATCAGGGTAGAATAGAGATTAGAAAGTGAATTAATTAAGTAATTAAATTTTTTTTAATTAATAAAGCAATACGATCAAGAATAATTAAATAATTAAAATTATTGAATTATTAGAGGCTAACGACTAAGGAAAATTGTTGCTCGTAGACATAGGACATTTTTTAGTGTCTACATTTTTCCCCTGTTTGACATAATGCAGTTCATCGCGTTGTGTCAAAGAAATTTAATTTTGAAATATGCCCCATTGCAAAGAGAAAGGGGAAGGATGACCAATAGTATGCCCCCTCAAGAGGACAAGCGGGTTCAAAGAACATGAATGTGCTCTCGAAATGGAAGATAAGGCTAGAGGATGAACGACAGAAGAAATGTTATTATGAAGGAGATGAATGTTAGCATCGAAAAGATGAGGGAGATAGATAGGAAATGATAAGGGAACCAACTTTCATGCTTACATTTTATATTTATCATCATTGGGCATCAAAAATGTCACAAATGGACCACAAACACCATGATATTACATACACCAAGGTGTGAAAGGTGGTGATTTGGGAGAGACAAACACTCAAAAAGACAAGGAATGCCCTAGCTCATACTAAGGACCCAATTATCCCAATATTTTTTCCAAGAAAAACCACAGACATCAAACAAAGAAAAGAGGCCATGATCCATCATCATGCCTCTAAATCCTTTAATAGGACATCCTCGAGGAGACTAGTAACATGACCGAAAACCAATCAAAAAGATAAGAAAATCTAGACCAACAAAGTGTTTGCCAAGACAGTGTTTTCCAGTGATAATGATGATTGTTTGATTGATTGATTAGGTTGACCAAGATGACCGAGTTGATTGATAGGTTGATAAGGATTGATAAAATGATTTGATTGACCATGCCTAGCCTCAAGAAGGACATATCTTGATGAAGGAAAGATTGATTGATCGAGTTGATAAGATTGATTTGTGTGACAAAGTTGGTTGACAAAGATGACAAATTGATTCGATCGATAGGTTGACAAAGATTCATGAATATGACCAGGAAATGTGATGATAACCAACTACAGGAAGGATACATCATATTTGATTTAGAGGACACATCTGATAAAGTTGACCAAGTGACAAGTGTTGATAAGACACCTAACTGTAAGGACACATCATGCTTAAGGTGAATGACAAGGTTGAGAAAGTCTAATCCTAGGAAGGACGCATCTTGACAAAATAAAAGAGATAAGACTAAATGAGACAAGTGACATAATGCCCCATTTTGGCTAAATGACCAAGTTGATGGATGATAAGATAATCGATTGATGAAAGATTTCATTTGTTTGTTGTTATAATTTGAATGATGATTGCTTCTGGACCAAGGAAACAACCCAACTTGATGAACCCTAAAGGACTAGACCTAGGGGGCCTTAGGGGCTCATTGATAGATGGACTTGCCTATGTAGTACTATGCAGAGACCTCGTAGTTTTACATGACTTGACTTTGTCTTATTCGACAAAATATTGAGTCATGATTTTATTTGGACAACCTAAAGGGACTAACCTAATGCCTCGAGGGCTCATTTACGATGAGCCTTTCCTATGTAGAAAATGCATAGAGGCAACGTAGTTCAACCACTCTAATAGAATCGATTCAGACTCAGACTTAGATTCAGACTTTGTTTTTTAGGATTTTTGAATTTTTTTGATGTTTTTGGATTTTGAGGATTTTTTTTTTTTTTGGATTTTGAAATGTTTTGACTTTTTTTGGATTTTGAAATGTTTTGATTTTTTGGATTTTGAAATGTTTTAATTTTTGGTTTTGAAATGTTTTTAATTTTTTGGATTTTGAAATATTTTGATTTTTTTGGATTTTGAAATGTTTTTATTTTTTTGGATTTTGAAGGTTTTAAAGGGCTGGTACAATGTGTTATTTCCCATGAAAATTTAAGTCAAGGAATTGCCCCTAGTCAGGTATAGGACCAGTTTACTATGTACGAGGGGAAGCAGTGAATGCGACAGGTGGACATGAAAGTGAAGGATGCCAAATGTTGGTGGTCTTCAGGTAATGGAAAGGGTCAAGAAGCTTTATTATGGATGATAACTAAAGGGATCATGAAAAATGCATGTGAAAGATGCCCATAATCAACCAAGTAAGCATGCACAAGGATCCAAGGACAAACATGATCTTGCCCCTAGTCAAGCTGAAAACCAATTGATAGGTGATGATGATGATGATAACATTGTTTGATATGGGAAGGACACATCCTGAAACAACATGAGGATTGGGAAAGACATATCCCGTGGATGATAATGTAACTAAAGGATCATTTTTTGCAACAAGGCCAATGAATGATTTGGATGATGCGCTAGAGTACATAGCAAGATTGTATGGATTAGGCTTGTTGCATTTTAAATGACTAACCTTACTTAGGACTAGATGAGATTATGGAGGGAAACTAGATAAGTGGATTATAATCCTTAGACCAATGACAAGGGAAAAGTAAGTCCAACAATAGGTATGGAAGGATAATGAATTTATTTTCACAAAGGATAGGAGACATGAGGATTATTGGCTGATAGAATTAGCATATGATCTCCAAGGACTATGGCACGTAGGAATAATTTATTTTCTCCAAGCTATGGGTTTGGATAAATTATATGAAGGCAATGATATGATATTTCATGGATAGTGTATGACCAAAGGATAGACATGTCAAGAATTTTCCCAAAGCATGATTTATGTTTGTACCTCATTTTTTAATCAAGATCAAGGTATGTGGGAGAATGGATGGAAATGATAGGGCTTAGATGGATAGGTGGAAGTGTCATAAGAAAGGCATGAAAGATGAGACAACTTTCCCCCAAGAGTAATGGTCCACATAGATAATTGCTTTTACACATGACACTTGTTTGCCAGGTTTTCATCATGGTACTTATCCAAAGCCCCATAAAAATGGTTTTCACTATTTGGGCGAAAAAATTCTCTTTACTTTTTTTTTGATGATGTCACACAAGATGGCTATTTGCCAGGTTTCCATCAAGGTGACAATTTTCTTTATTTTTTATATCAACTTGATGTTTTGTATGATCGTTGATTGTTCTGAATCCTTTGATGGTGTTGATGTAGATATTAGTGTAATGATATTCCAATAGTGAGTTTTATGGAGTAGTTGTCTTGTTAGGATCCTAACACTTGCATACAACTGATCAATGTCATTGTGATCCTGTTTGATACTAGTGTTGGCCTTATCAGAATACGCACATTATGATAGAGTACCATGGGAGTCCTTATGATAAAGAGTTGTTTCCAATCTACGATAGATTCGTGAGGTATGTACTTTAGACTCTCTAGGCATGATGTAGGATTATGATGGATGATAGTAGATGTGGAAGGATTATTTGGATGTTTGGATGAATCACTTTTTATTTTCCAAACTTGGAATGTTGGATGGTGGAGTTTGGAATTTTGATTGGGATAGCATTTAGAACAAAAATTTTTATGTTCCTTTCTTGATGACCATTTTGAGGGAGGTGAATGTTTACTATATGTGGGAGTCCTCTTTTCTTGTGGCTCTATATTTTGATTGAATTTTGGATTTGGAATATTTTCTTTTCTTGATCCATTTTTATTTGGATCCATTTTAACTTCATTTTTCCACTTGTATTTTTGTTTGATTCAATGGGCTTTGACATTTGATTTTGAACTTTGGATTTGTAATAATTTTCTTTTTTTTGGTTCGAAATGTGAGGTTTATTCATTTTGGAATGGTGGTTTATGGTGTGGATGGAAGGAGTGTTGACAACAATATTTTGACAAGGACTACACATGACCACCATTTTGATGTTTGTATTACATAAAGTTTCCCCCAATATCAAGGAGGTATCACTAACATCATTTGATTCTATAATTGTAGAATAACCAAGACCTTGATTTCTAGGATTGGCATAAAATTGTACTGGTTCTATAATTCCTTGCTCATGTAGGCCTAATCCTTTTCCTTGATACTGCATGCTCTAACAGATTATGTTTGGAATGGGGTATTTGTTGTTTTGAAAGAAAGATGTGAACCCATCATTTTGTATGTGGAATTTATTGCTTGGAATCTCCTCATCTACAAGAAATCCTTCTTTGAAAAAGGTGGATGCTCCTAGTACATAAGATGTTTTGGATTTATCATTCGTCATGCTTGTTTCTTCTTGATCATTTGGGATGTCGATTTGATCTGTGGTAGATTTTGTATCTTATTATTTGACTTGATCCATAGTAGCTTCTTTGTTTTCTCCTTTTACTTCATCAATAGTAGTTGCTTTATGCTCTTCTTTGATGTTATAGATATCATTCATTTGATTATACATGTGTCCAAAGGAGTAAAGTGTCTCATTTTGGGAAATGGAGGTGTTTTGTGTTTGGATGGGATCATCTTCAAATTTTTGGTCCTGAATAGCATAAAGGTCGATGAGAGGATCATTTTGGACTTCAAGTTCAAGGGTAGGATCTTGGTCAAAAATAGGTTTGTCTTGGATTACATGATTGAGAATAAAATCTTTATCAAGGATAGGTGTATTTTGGATGCTATGATTAGCTAGAAGGATCTCTTGGATGGACTTAAGGATGGGGTCATGAGATGGACTAATTTGATCTTGACATGAAGGTAAATTTATGATGTCATGCTTTGGACTTTCTTTTTGACATGTATCCTCAAGTTTAGGTAATCGAATTTGATTTTGCACAAGGATATGATTAACTTTGATAGACCCAAGATTTTGACATGCAAATAATGGAGCTTCAATAGAAAGATCTTTTTCAGTATTGGTAGGAAATGGAGGACATGATGGTGACAAATGGTTGGATGGTGTTGGATCAACAATGTGATTGGATTTCATAACTTCGCTTTCATTGAGGAGTCAAACAAGTTCCTTTGCTAGTTTTCCTTGGAAAGATTTAATTAATGTGCTTTTATTGGAGAGCTTTAATTAATGTAAGATGGGAAAAATCAAATAACATAGATAAAGTGGCAACCAACACAAATCAAAGCTAAAATCCCAATCTAAACAAGATAATAAAAACAATGCATGAGTAAAATGAAAGAATCGAACTAAAATAATCCCCATGCTCAAAGTTGCTTCACTTCCCTTGTCTCTCCTATTTCTTCTTATGCCAATATTTCCCTCAAATTTATTGATGAAGTTGTGCAAATACTTGCAAATAGTAAGAAATAAATTTGGAGATAATGGTTGTTAAATCAAAAATGGAGGAGAAAGGTTGCTTTTATAGAAAACAATTCAAACAGACAGATGAGATTGATCTTCTAGAAAGATTCTAAGATCAATGGATGAGGATGCATGAGAGGGAGGTTACGAAAAATATGGCCAAGATCAAGTTTCTAGAAAGATGCCTAGATCAATAATGGAGAATTGATGCACCAAAAAGAAGTGGGTAATGAAGGCTATGATGCTGACGGCTATGACAAACCTTGAAGGCTTATGATAGAGACGAATTTGACAGAAATAAAGGCCATGGACATGGCATATTTGACCAAAAGAGGTGCATAAATAATTTTTTTTTAATTATTTATTCAAAAATGGAGGGGAGGGAAAAGTGGGAAATAAATAATTTATTTGGAGGAAATGAAAAAGGAGATTTAATTAAATTCATAAATTTAATTAAAGGAGGAGATAGAAATTAGACATGGATAATTAAATTATTTAATTATTTATTCAAAAGGGATGCATGAAACATAATTAAATAATTTCATCAATTATTTAATTATAGAGGAGTAAAGGGTCAAATAATTATTATCTCACTATGGATGTAAGACAAATAATCAAATAAATAATTTATTTAATTATTGGAGAAAGGGCTATATTAGTGACACAATTAAATAATTTTAATTGATCAAGATAGAAATGAGAAGGTGAATCAATTAAATAATTAAAAATTATTTAATTAATAGAGGAATATGATTGAACATAATTCAATTATCAAAAGATAACGACCGTGAAAAATGATGCTCACAGACTTATGACACTTTTTAGTGTCTATATTTTTCCCCTCTTTGAAATAATACAGTTCATCGCGTTGTGTCACATAAATTTAATTCTAAAATATGCCATAGTGTAAAGAGAAAGGCGAAGGATGACCAAGAGGTTTGTGGTATGCCCCCTCAAGAGGATAGGCAGGTTCAAAGAATAAGAATGTGCTCTCGAAATGGAACATAAGACTAAAGGATGAACGATAGAAGAAATGTTAGCATGAATGAGATAGATGTTAGCATAGAAAATACAATGGAGATGGGATGTTAGCACAAAAAGGGGAAAGAAGATAAATAGTAAATGATAAGGGAACCAACTTTCATGCTTACATTTTTATATTTATCATCATTGGGCATCAAAAATGTCACAAATGGACCACAAACACCATGGTATGGCATAAACCAAGGTGTGCAAGGTGACCAGTTGTGAGAGACAAGCAGTTCAAAAGATAGCCAAAAGACAAGGAATGCCCCAAATCATACTAAGGATCCAATTATCCTAGTCTTTTTTCCTAGAAAAACCACAAACAAAAAACAAAGAAAAGAGGTCATGATCCATCATCGTCCCAATAAATCCATTGATAGGACATCCTCAAGGAGACTAGTAACATGACCCAAAGCCAGTCGAAAAGATAAGAAAATCCAGACCAACAAAGTGTTTGCCAAAATAGTGTTTTCCAGTGATAATGAGGATTGTCTGATTGATTGATTAGGTTGACCAAGACAATCGAGTTGATTAATAGGCTGACAAGGATTGATTGGTGGTTTGAAAATTTGATTTGATCAACAATGCCTAGTGTTAGGAAGGACACATCTTGATGAAGGAAAGATTGATTGGTGTGACAAAGTTGGTTAACAAAGATGACAAATTGATTCAATCGATAGATTGACAAAGATTGATTAGAAAATTAACAAAAGCTAACAAATTGATTTGATTGATAGGTTGACAAAGGTTGATTATTTGTTTGATGAAGATTGATGAATATGACCAAGTGATGTGATGATACCCAAGCGCAAGAAGGACACATCCTGTTTGAGGTAGAGGACACCTCTAATAAAGTTGAACAAGTGACAAGTGTTGATAAGACACCTAACTGCAAGAAGAACACATCCTACTTAAGGTGAATGACAAGGTTGAGAAAGACTAATCCCAAGAAGGATGCATCCTAATAAAAGCCAAGAGATAAGACCGAATGAGAAAAATGACTTAATGGCCCATTCCATCCAAATGACTAAGTTGATGGATGATAAGATAATCAATTGATGAAATATTTCATTCGTTTGTTGTTTTAGCTTGAATGATGATTTCTTTCGGACCAATGACTCGACTCGACAAACCCTAAAGGACTTGACCTAGGGGGCCTCGAGGGCTCATCAACAGATGAAATTTCCTAATTAGCATTGCATAGAGACCTCATAGTCTGACCACTGTAACAAAAATGACTCAGACTCAGACTTAGACTTTATTTTTTGAGATTTTTGAAGCTTTTCGATGTTTTTGGATTTTGAAATGTTTTGATTTTTTTGGATTTTTCAGGACATTTTATGATTTTTATGGATTTTAAAGGTTTTAAAGAGCCTATACCATGTGTTATTTCGCATGAAGATGTAATTCAATGAATTTCCTCCAGTCAGATATAGGATCAATTTAATATGTACGATGGGAAGCAACGAATGCGACTGGTGGATATGAAAGCGAGGGATGCTAAATGTCGGTGTTCTTCATGCCATGGAAAGGATGAAGAAGATTTATTATGGATGAATGGGACTTTATTGTGGATGATAACTATAGGGATCATGAAAAATGCATGTGAAAGATGCCCATAATCAACCAGGAAAGCATGCATAAGGATCCAAGGACAAACATGATATTTCCCCTAGTCAAGTTGAAAACAAATTGATAGGTGATGTTGATGATGATAACACTATTTGATATGGGAAGGACACATCTTGAAACAACATGAGGATTGGGAAAGACATATTATGTGGATGATAATGTAATTAAAGGATCAAGGTTTGCAGCAAGGCTGGGAACAAAGCAAATGACTATTTTGCATGATGCGCTAGAGTGCATAGATTAGGCTTGTTGTATTTGAAATGACTAACCTTACCTAGGAATAGATGTGATAATGGAGGGAACCTAGATAAGTGGATTATAATCCTTAGACCAATGATAAGGGAAAACCAAGTCCAACAATAGGTATTGAAGGATAATGAATTTATTTTTGCAAAGATAGGAGATATGAGGACTATTGGCTAATACAATTAGTATATGATCTCCAAGGACTATGGCAAATAGGAATGATTTATTTTCTCCAAGATATGGGTTTGGATAAATTATATGAAGGCAATGACATAATATTTCATGGATAGTGTGTTGGAATTTTTTCCCACATAGGATTGGTAATTCTCTAAGAGGTAGCCAACCTCCATTATAAAGAACCACAAAGGCTTGTGCCCAACTATTGAGATCCAATCAAAGACTGAAATCTCCTACACTTTTGGCTCTGTGAGACCAAGGTGGGTAAACCTAAATGTGTTCATAAGAATGTTCTATGACCGGTAAGAACACTTCTTCTTATAGATTACAATCCCTACACATGCAATGAGATAGTAATTACTCTCGGTATTGGAAAACAAATGAATAATAATAGGTATCTTAGAGCAATGGGATTAAATACTTCAATGTAAGATTTGCCTCTTGTAGAGAGATAGGGTTTAATATTTTATTATGTTCAGCTCTTAGACCACCATGTTTAGAATTACAGTCCCGTAGCAATGTTGAAGAAAAAAGCCAGTGCCTCATCCATTGGGCAGGAGTCATTAAAAGCGTAATCCATATATTGTAGACATATCACCATTATGCTTTACATCATGGGAATTTTAATTTTAAAACAACACTCCTTAGCAATCTTGAATGTATAATCATAAATCTGCAACTCATTTTCAAGCAATTTCATTAACTCATTGAGCTAAAGCAAGGAAATGAAGAACACATTCAAATATAACATTGAAATTGAATGAAAATATCATTGATAGGCTCATTCACAACTTATGACACATAACTAGGAGAGGAATTGTTTCAAAATGATTATCATTTATTGCTTGAATATCTGTAATTACATTAGCAAGGCTTGCTTGCTTCATAGGAAACCTAACCAGAAAAGACATTAACTAAAAACCTCCAAAAGAACTACAGTAAAATTAACTAACTGTACATATATTCAAAACTTTCAGGATCCAAAATCCCGACCACAACAATGAGCCGTGAAATCTCCTTTATAGGATAGGAGAGCAACAAAGCACTAGGCTACATTGTTAATTTCAAAATTGACTTTCATTTAGAATGAAATTCGAATTCACATTCCTCATCATTGGATAGCAAAGTGCATGATCTGAGGAATAAAAAAAAAATGTTACACAGTAACCAGTTGGAGAAATGCAAAAAAGCATGCTAGGCACGTGCACATCCACATCAACAAGAGGAAACACCAGGAAAATCATCACCCACGACCAACAGACCCAACACTAGCAACCATTAAGTAGACCCACGACCCTAGTATAGGCGGCCGCTTCGAGTTCTCGCCTCAGTAAGAAGCGAAAACACATTCTTCCCCCCAGCCACATCAGCACAACACCCAGCAACTTGGGACGGTGCCACTGCAGTTATTGTTTTGACTGCAAGGACCTCTTCATTCACTCCCATGAGCCTGGTCAAGGCTGCCAGGTAACATTGGTAATCCAAGTCTATTTCAGACTCATTGCCATCAGAATCTGATGAAATCAAAACAAGGGATGTGCAACTCTCTGGCCTTTTGCCAGCACTTTTAGTAGCAACTTCGAGTGTTTTGGGAGCAGGTTGCTTCTTCTTAACTAGTGACCTCCTGGCTCCTACTCTGGCACTCCTGCACCCTATAGATTTATCCATTGAAGAAATAGCTTCACAGAATATAGGAGAACAGCGACCACCTGCAAACAAAACAACCCAAAAATGCAATGATAACACCGAGTAACTTTAGCAAGCATTTATAGAGTGAATTGGTGCAAGGGATATTAATTGCAATTTTGCAATACAAGTATTTATGCCATAAGTGGCTAACGTAGCCACCATAATTATTTCTATTAGGAGGGCATCATTCGTATGCTAGAGAAAATCAGGAGAAGATCCTCTGGAATAACCTGCGCCATTAATGAAACAAGTAACAGAGTGTAAAAAATTATCACACGGACAAACAACACCCCTCTTTGAATTTGAACCGCTGATGCGGAATAGATCTGGAAAATCAGACGACTCAGATTGAGTAAATGAGTGTTGACAATCCACATCAGCGCCTTGGAAATACCACAGCCAATCATAACCCATGAAAATAGGAGGTCACAACTGGACAGAAGGTCCCACTTAGCCCTATCGTTTCAAGAACCAGGCCATGTGTCACCTTTTCGCAAGCCTCACAGTACTTTAGAGACATTTACATTGCTCGCGCGAGGTCTGCGAGGGACAATTATTATCAATCCCATCATTAAATCCCTTCACTGGTGAAAAGATGGCCACTTGTCACTATTGGCACCTCAGGAAAAGACCCCGCTCCTTTGTACATGCCAAATGGTGGCATCTCGTAGACCTCACACTACTTTAGGGATATCAATAGGAAAACCTATGAGGCTTGCGAGAAATGGTCCAGATCAAAACCCATGATCGGACGGTTAGCCAAACTGCATATAAGACATGTAGAATATTCAGGTGGGACCAGCCAGTACAACCTTTGGCAGTATAAATGTTTAAGCCTAGGTGGCAAAAAGAGACCGACACGCTAGGTGAAAGCGGTCGGTAAGAGCATGGAGGAAAGGCTCAACCAGATCACGTAAGTGACCGGTTACCTTCGGTAGCAAGTCACCCTTGAAACATAACATGAGGGTTTCAAAATTTGATAATTCATATCACCATGGGTAACTCAAAACCTTGAAACCCTAGCTTCCTTCCTTCAAAATTTAAAACTCCCATCAGTGGCTCCAATTGGGGATGTATGCCCCTTGCGGGCATAGCAAGAATCCAAAATCTCTGGTTTCGCAGACCAGATCACTGAATTATACAAGTACCTTGAAAGATATTTCACCATGCTTTGTCAATTGGACTTGTGCATACTAACTTGGTGGCCCCAGGCCATCAGACAAGAGAAATCAAATTTACCTCTATCAAAAACAAATTTTATGTCACCTGAAGTAAACAAGGTCTATGGCCTTTACTTGTTGATGCTTCAAAATTAATGGGATAATTAATATGCCTGGAAGTATCATAATGTTTATTTATACTCCCCTACACCAATTCAGTCAATGTTCTATACTCAAACTTTAAAAGCAACACATGACCATGATAACATTTTACCTTACTCTGCCACTGGTCATATTTCATAGAATGTTGGCCTAACTGAGATGAGAAGTGGAAACATTCATAACTTATTTGGTCTGCAACATCACACATTCTGGCATCATCATCAGTTTGCACATAACACTAAAAAAATTCATGTAAAACTGTGTACATGTTATCCATACTTCCCTTGCTCAAAAGAGATGATACATAACTCGAGGAATCCCCACCCTGGAATTTCCCACATAAGTTTGGTCACCAGCACTTGAATTCTGTCCATTTGGAATACATCCTAGCATTACAAATTTCTACAATACTAGCTACATCATTCTTCAGGGAATGTGTAAAGACATTCATTTCAGGCCTCTCAATATACATCTTCCCCTGTACTTCTTCATTTATTCTCAAATGAAAAATCTCAAAGACAGAGTCAAATACATCAATTTCAAACTGGTCAAAAGAGAAAGAGCAATATGCACTAGCCTCCTTGTACTCAAAATTTCGGCACAAGCTGAAAAATTTTCACTAGCAATATCAATGTCACCTTCATTATAAGCTGAGAACTCTTCACCAACAATATCAATGTTAGAAGTTAACAACACATTCATCTCAACTTCACATAAGTAGTCAGGAAAAAACAATAGTACCAATATTTTCATCAATATGTTGGTTGTCTCTAGTACTATTCTTTTGATCACACACTTCATTGTCCTCAAATTCCTCAACATTTATACAATAGGCTTGTTCCATTGCCAGTATACATGGAGTATACTCTAAATATTTATCATTTGAAAATATTTCCTTCACTTGGAAACAAGTAAGAACATGAGATTCTACATTTCCATACAACTCTGGTAAAAAGAAAAGCTTAGTTCCATCCTCAGTACTGCAATCACTACTTCTGAAATCACAATCACTGGCCTATAACAAAATCTTAGTGACATGAGCATTACAATCAGGATTAGGAAACACAATGGGTATCTCACACAATCTTACATCATTTTTCCCCTCAAATTCCTCTATAGTTATCCAACTTTCTTCAAAAGGGCAAGCATTGTCTTCATTTTGTGTAGGTACATTCTTGGTTGATTCTGCAATCTCTATCCATTTAATGACTTGGGCCAAATTAGCAAGTTTTAATTCTTCTGATAGAGCACTTAGCCCTGGTTCATAAAGTTCAAAAAATAAATCAATGCATTCATAGTAATTAGGTCTATGACTTCTAGTAATTTGTATTAAAGCACCTAAAAATCTCAAGAAAAACTCATATGGTGATTCTTTCTCTTGCCTCTTCATATCATACAATTCTAGTACAAGAGAAGTTTGATCATCATCACTCAAATTGGACTGACTTCCAATTTGGATCTCATTATCATCACACTGCAATGGTGAAGATATAACATTTTTCAAAACACCCTTATCATAATCAATTCTTTGAGCAGCCAACTTTGACATTTTACTAGTACTAGTTAGGCTAGGGTAATCAATACTTGCAGCCAGATACCCCTTCATCATTGAGTATTTCATATTGTTTTCAATTTCCATAGCCATTTGATATGCTTGGTGCAAACTTGTAGGTTCTTTATCTCTTATTAGGTAACCCATCCTTTTGTCAAAAGCACCAAGATATACAACTAAGCATTCAGCCTCACTCGGTCTTATTTCTTTAGGGATTTCAATTAAAGCTCTTGAAAACCTGAGATTAAAATATGGGACTAGCTCCTCTTTTTTTATGTGAATTCCCATAAAACCTTTTCTTAATATGTTGGGATTGACTCATTCACCAAATTGTTCCATAAAATCTATCACCAACTGATTCCATGAGTTAATAAAATAGGTAGGTAAATAAGAAAACCAATCCCTAGCATCACCCTTCAAGGATTACATAAAAAACTTCATGACATCCTCATGACTAATTTCATAATCCCCCATTACATCTAGAAAATTTTGTAAATGCTTAGAGGTTGATTCTGCACTTTGTCCTGTATATTTAGGAAAATACTTACTAATCTTCTTCGGAATTGGATTAGGGTAACCATTGACATCACTAAAAATAAAAGGCATATACCTTTGAGTTACAAAACACCCTGAAGGGCTTAATGCAACTTGTTGGCTTTGCATTTTTATGTCTACCATTACATATGGGAGATCACTTATACCCATTTAAAATTTCATCAACAGTACATATTTATCAAACATATCATTTACTATCTCAACCATGATTCCATTAGTGACTGAAAATAGTATTCCTTGCTTTTAGAGATATGATGCAACATAAACATTGTTTCATAAGTCCTTTTACATATTGCATCATTAGAAGTATGGAAAAACTAATCATTGTTCCTTTCTTGATGCTAGACATCTAGTTTGGAACCATCTGCATCCCTAATTACAAACACGCATCACAATCAGAAATAGTGAATTGTTTAGTTTTGATGAAATACCTCATAATTTTCTGGCAGCATGTATCAATCTCTTCTTCCTGACTGTAAATATCATAGATCTAGGACTATTCCTTCATTCATCAACTGGTTCTTCAGACAGATTCACCACCTCTTCAACAGAGGACTGTATTAAATGAAATATGAAATTCCTTTTCAAAGCTTTGTTAGGTTCTGGGTTTTTACCCATAGCAGAGTCACACCATGTTGCTACCAATCTCCTTCAAAACCACAATCCATCACCATCCAAATCTAACATTCAACTTCACTTAAACAAATTATTCTGGATAGCCTCCTTCAACCCCTCTAGTTTCTCTTTTCTCCTTTTCTTTTAAATTTCTCAGAAGTTCTCCGCAATAAAACCACCATTTGACTAATGACTCTGTAACTCCTGAATCCTTTTGCCAATAGGATACCATAGATCATTGGAGTGTCAGGTTCATTTCAACAACCTCTTCCTTCTAAGGTTGAAAACATTCACTATGTAATCTCAATATAGCAAATCTTTTGATATGACTCTATAACCATCTACAACTGGTGATTCAAAACTTCCCTAGTAGAGTCACCATTCTATTGGCATTTTTTCCCACATAGGATTGGTAATTCTCTAAGAGGTAGCCAACCTCCATTACAAAGAACCACAAAGGCTAGTGGCCAACTAATGAGATCCAGTCAAAGACTGACATCTCCTACACTTTTGGCTTTGTGAGACCAAAATGGGTAAACCTAAATGCGTTCATAAGAATGTTCTATGACTGCTAAGAACACTTCTTCTTACAGATTACAATCCCTACACATGCAATGAGATAGTAATTACTCTCGATATTGGTAGACCAAAGAATAATAACAAGAATCTTAGAGCAACAGGAATAAAGACTTCAATGTAAGATTTTCCTCTTGTAGAGAGATAGGGTTTAATATTTTGCTGTGTTCACCTCTTAGACCACCATGTTTAGAATTACAGTCCCGTAGTAATCTTGAAGAAAATAGCCAGTGCCTCATCCATTGGGCAGGAGTCATACAAAGTGTAATCCAGATATTGTAGACATATCACCATAATGCTTTACATCATGCGAATTTTAATTTAAAAAAAACACTCCTTAGCAATCCTGAATGTATAATCATAAATTTGTAATTCATTGAGCTAAAGCAGGGAAATGAAGAACACATTCAAATATACCATTGAAATTGAATGAAAATATCATTGATAGGCTCATTCACAACTTATGACACACAATTAGGAGAGCAATTGTTTCAAAATGATTATCATTTATTGCTTGAATATCTGTAATTACATTAGCAAGGCTTGCTTGCTTCATAGGAAACCTGACCAGAAAAGACATTAACTAAAAACCTCCAAGAGAACTATAGTAAAATTATCTAACTGTAGATATATTCAAAACTTTCAAGATCCAAAAATCCGAGCACAACAATGAGCTGTGAAATCTCCTTTATAGGACAGGAGAGCAACAAAGCACTAGGCTACATTGTTAATTTCAAAATTGAATTTCATTTAGAATGAAATTCGAATCCACATCAACAAGATGAAACACCAGGAAAATCATTGCCCACAACCAACAGACCCAACACCAGCAACCATTAAGTAGACCCACGACCCCGGTACAGGCGACCGCTTCGAGTTCTTACCTCAGTACGAAGCAGAAACACCTTCTTCCCTCCAGCCACATTAGCGCAACACCCAACAACCTGGTAGTGTGCCACTATAGTTATTGGTTCGACTGCAAGGACCTCTTCATTCACTCCCATGATCTCGGTCAAGGCCACCAGGTAACATCGGTAATCCGAGTCTGTTTTTGACCTGTTGGCATCAGAAATTGATGAAATCAGAGCAGGGGATGTGCAACGCTTCGGCCTTTTGCCAGCACTTTTAGTAGCAACTTCGGGTGTTCTGGGAGTAGGTTACTCCTTCTCAATTGGTGACCTCCTGGCTCCTACTCTAGTACTCTTGCGCCCTATAGATTTATCCATTGAAGAAATTACTTCACAGAATACAAGAGAATAGCCACCACCTGCAAAAAAAACAACTAAAAAATGCAATGATAACACCGGGTAACTTTAGCAAGCATTTATAGAGTGAATTGGTGCGAGGGATATTAATTGCATTTTTGCAATACAAGTATTTGAGCCATAAGTGGCTGACGTAGCCACCATAATTATTTCTATCAGGAGGGCATCGTTCGTACGCTAGAGAAAATCAGGAGAAGATCCTCTAGAATAACCTGTGCCATTAATGAAACAAGTAACAGAGCGCAAAATATTGTCACACGAATGAACAACACCCCTCTTTGAATTTGAACCGCTAATGCAGAATAGATCTGGAAAATCGGATGACTCCAATCGAGTCAATGAGTGTTGAAAATCCACATCAGTGCCTTGGAAAAACCACAGCCAATCATAACCCATGAAAATAGGAGGTCCCAACTGGATAGTAGGTCCCACTTAGCCCTATCGCTTCAAGAACCAGGCCACGTGTCACCCTTTCGCAAGCCTCATAGTACTTTAGAGACATTTACATTGCTCGTGCAAGGTCTGGGAGGGAAATTATTATTAATCCCTTCATTAAATCCCTTCACTGGTGAAAAGACGGCCACTTGTCACCGTTGGCAGCTCGGGAAAAGACCCCGCTCCTCCATACATTCCAAATGGCGGCATCTCGTAGACCTCGCACTACTTTAGTGACATCAGCAAGAAAACCTGTGAAGCTTATGAGAAAAGTTTCAGATCAAAACCCGTGATCGGATGGTTAGCCAAACTACATATAGGACATGTAGAATATTCAGGTGGGACCAGCCAGTACAACCTTCGACGGTATAAATGTTTAAGCCTAGGTGGCAAAAGGAGACCGACAAGCTGGGTGAAAGGGGTTGGTAAGAGCATGGAGGAAAGGCTCAACCAAATCACTTAAGTGACCGGTTACATTCGGTAGCAAGTCATAGTTGAAACATAACATGAGGGTTTCAAAATTTGATAATTCATATCACCATGGATAACTCAAAACCTTAAAACCCTAGCCTCCTTCCTTCGAAATTTAAAAGTCCCATCATAGTGTATGACCAAAGGATAGACATGTCAAGAATTTTCCCAAAGCATGATTTATGTTTGTACCCTATTTATTTATCAAGATCAAGGTAGGTGGGAGAATGGATGGAAATGATAGGGCTTAGATGGATAGGTGGAAGTATCATAAGAAAGGCATGAAAGATGAGACAACTTGCCTCCAAGTGAAATGGTCTACATAGATAATTTATCTTACACATGACGCCTCTTTTCCAGGTTTTCATCATGGTACTTATCCAAAGCACCAGAAAAATGGTTTTCACTATTTGGACAAAAAAATTATCTGTACTTTTTCTTTTTCTTTTTTATGATGTCACACAAGATGGTTGTTTGCCAGGTTTTGATCAAGGTGACAATTTTTTATTTTCTTTTTATATCGACTTGATGTTCTGTATGATCGTTGATTGTTCTGAATCCTTTGATGGTGTTGATGTAGATACTAGTCATGATATTCCAATAGTGACCTTTATCGAGTAGTTGTGTTTTCAAGATCATATCACTTGCATACAAATGATCAATGTCATTGTGATCCTCTTTGATACTAGTGTTGTCCTTATCAGAATACACACATTGTGATAGAGTACCATGGGAGTCCTTATGATAAAGTGTTGCTAAGATATGACAGATTCGTGAGGTATGTGTTTTAGACTCTAGGCATGATGTAGGATTATGATGGATGATGGTAGATGTGGAAGGATTATTAAAATGTTTGGATGAATCACTTTTTATTTTACAAACTTGGGATGTTGGATGGTGGAGTTTGGAATTTTGATTGGGATAGCCTTCAAAACCAACACTTTTATATTCCTTTCTTGATGACCATTTTAAAGGAGGCAGACATTTACTATACATGGGAGTCCTCTTTTCTTGTGCCTCCATATTTTATTTTCTTGATCCATTTTAACATCATTTGTCCACTTGTATTTTTGTTTCATTCAAAGGCCTTTGACATTTGATTTTGAACTTTGGATTTGTATTTTTGTTTGATTCAATGGCCTTTGACATTTAATTTTTAACTTTGGATTTGTAATAATTTTCTTTTTGTTGGTTCCAAATGGAAGGTTTATTCATGTTGGAATGATGGTTTAAGGTGTGGATGGGAGGAGTGTTGGCAACAACCTTATGACAATGACTACTCATGGCCCATAATTTTGATGTTTGTATCAGTTAAAGTTTCCCCCAATACTGTAGAGGTACCACTAATATCATTTTATTTTCTTATTGAAGAATAACCAAGACCTTGATGTCTAGGATTTGAATGAACTGTATGGGTTCTATAATGCATTGCTCATGTAGGCCTAGTCCTTTTACTTGATACTACATCCTTTGGCACATTCTATTCGCACTGGGATATTTTTTGTTTTGAAAGAAGGATGCAAACCCATCATTATTTAGCTGGAAACCATTACTCAGAATTTTCTCATCTACAAGAAAGCCTTCTTGGACAAAGGTGGATGATCCTATTTGATAGGATATTTTGGTAGATTTTGTATATTCTTCTTTGACTTGATTAATGGTAGCTTCTCTATGTTCTTCTTGATCTATAGCAGCCTTTTTATGTTCTTCTTTGACTTGATCCATGTTATTTGTTTGATTATCTATTTTTCCAAAGGAGGCAAGTGTCTCATTTTGGGAAATGGAATTTTTTGGAGTTTGGATAGGACCAACTTCAAATGTCTGATCATGAATGGTATAAAGGTTGATGAGAGGATCATTTTGGATTTCTTGTTCAATGGTAGGATCTTGGTCAGAAATAGGTGTATCTTGGACAACATGGTTGTGAATAGACTCTTGAGCAAGGATAGGTGTATTTTGGATGCCATGATTATCTAGAAGGACTTCTTGGATGGACTTAAGGATGGGGTCATCAGATGGACCACTTCGATCTAGATATGAAGGTGAAGCTATGATGTCATGCTTTGGACTTTATTTTTGACATGTATCATCAAGTTTAGGTAATGGAATTTTATTTTGGTCAAGGATATGATTTTCTTTGATAGACCATGGATTTTGACATGGCAATAATAGAGCTTCAATAGTAAGATATTTTTCGATATTGGTGGGAAATGGAGGACATGATGGTGACAAATGGTTGGATGGTGTAGGATCAACAATGTGATTGAATTTCCTAACTTTGTTTTCATTTAGGAGTCAAACAATTTCCTTTGCTATTTATCCTTGGAGAGCATTAATTAATGTGCTTTTATTGGATGGTATTGTAGTTTGGGATGGAGTGGAGGGCAATGGGTTAGTGGATGATGGATTAGGATAAGATGTGGAGGATTGGAATGGACTAGTGGATGATGGATTATGATATGATGTGGAGGATTGGAATGGATTAGTGGAAGGTTGTTTTCCCTTGTCAAGGTTAGGATCAGGATGATTAATGGATTGTTTTTGGCGATTAATGGTATGGATTATGCCAAGTGACTCTTGATAGTGAGGGTAGATGCATGAAAAACTAGAGCTTATGGATTGTTGGTGAGAATGGTATGTGATTGGTTAGTATTGACGATGGAGGATTGATTGGTATTCAGCTTGACTACGAAAAAGATCAAGGTAAAGTGAAGACATGGTCATGAATTTGGATTAGGATGGATAAGGCAAACTTAGTGAGGACCATACAAAACTTGTGACCTTTGGATGACAATGCAATGTGATGATAAAAAATGGATAGGAAACTATGCTATTTTTTGTGATTTTCAAGGATATAAGGATGCAAAGTGCCAATGTACCTAAGACCAAGATTAAGGAATGGTGGAATGATAATGACCCTATGACCAAAGGATTTTTTTTTTTTTAGGATTTTTGGAATAATATAGGGATGTGGAGTGATAATGCAAGGATAATAATGACCTTATGACCAAAGGATATGGCATGCAAGTGAAGCTAAATGCTAAATGATGCAAGATGGTATGGGACTAAGCTATGTTTTGTGATTTTTTGGATTATAAGGATATGAGGATGCAAGATGATCATGCAAGGATAATGATGACTTTGAGACCAAAGGATGAAGCTAAAAGAAGCTAAACGAAAATAATGAATGAAAAGGATATTAAAGGTGGAATAATTAATGATGAAGGATAATTACAAGGAGACTAAATGATACTAAATGAATGATCAAGGTTAGTGATGTAACTAAGGCTAAGGTGAAGTGAAACTATGTTTTTATGTTTTTGAGATATAAGGATGCAAAGTGAAATTGCAATTTAAGTCCAAGACTAAGCATAGATAGAATGATAATGAAGCTATGGTCAAAGGGTATGATATGAATGATAATACTAAACATATGAATTCTAAAATTTGAGACAAAGGATGGCAACCAAGCTAATATAGGTCCAAAATAACAAACCCAAATGTCATTGAACTTTGTGATGACCAAGATGATGGATTTGACAAGGCGAGTCTAAACTAGGAAACAAGTTTGAGACCCAAAATTTTGACCAAGATGACAATGCCAAGGATTGATAGATAAAAATATAAATGTCAATGACAAATTGAATAAGTAACCATGGATTGTCCAAAGGCTTGATAATCTTCCTATGTCTAAAATTGAGAAGGTATGCACAACCTAAGACCTAAGATTAATTATGCAAGGCAAAGGTGACCTAAGGTGCAATCTAAAATGTAATGCAATCCTAAATGAGGATGATGGAATAGACTGGTAAAAGTCTGCAAGTCTCTGGTTTGGAAATCAAGATCATAATCAAGATGAGTTGGATCGGTTTTGGACAATGATTTTTAAAACTTTGATGATCAGTTTGTTGTGGTTTTGTTTCAAGAAGATGTGGTTCACAAAGAGTTATTTTGAAAATTTGTTGCTTTGGACCGATTTGAGTGGATTTTAATTTTTTTTAATGAAATATGACTGGGAAACATAGTAGATGGTATCAAGCACTTTGTTTGAGGACTGGTTTGATGTAAAAATGTTTTATTTTTTAAAGAAGACAAGCACAATCTTAAGGTTCGCAAGGGAAATATTCGTTGAATTCCCACTTGGATTAACTAGTCATGCTTATTATTAGAGGATGAATTAGAAGCTTGGACACACTGGCTCCCCCAACATGACACTCACTTTTCGGGTCAACCAACAAATAGAAGGATTTTGGCTGCTACAAATAAGAGGTGTCTAGTAAGGGCATCTGGTTCAGGGGGCACTATGATAAACTCTCTCAGGAGGTCTCCCTATCCTTAGAACAAGGCGTTACATATTATAAAGATACTTGCGGAGAACTATCACATACCACATCCCATTGATTGCAAACTTTCCTTGCAATCACAAATTTCTATAGCGATTTAGAAGGACTTGGCTTTAGCCCATTACCGCTTAGGGTCATCCCTTGGGGTGAGTACTTTTTCCCACCAAGATAGGCCCTTCTAATGGGTGAACACAAAAATGGATGGTTTTGGCTTTCTGATCACCGAGTTTGCACAAGGTGAGAGCATAATACCTACCACCCTCAAACATTAAGACATGGTGTTCATTTTACCCTCTAATTTAATCTATGTGAGAAAGACAATCGTTCATTTTATAGAACCAAAAAATATGTTATCTAATCTAAGACAAACAAAGTGCTTTCAAAATATAGTCCTTGGCCATTCAAACTGACAAAACCACTTGTTAGTAGTTTCACAAAATGATCTTGGACCAACGAGAAAGCTACAAAAACTAAGTTAGCACAAGAGACTTAAAACCAAAGTAAAACTCAAAAGTCAACAACTAACTAAACTAGAAAATGAAGAGACTAAACTAAATATATAAAAGAACTTAAAGATAATTAAAAACTAAGAGATCGATTTTTTTGTTGCTTCAAAAGAAGCAATTTTTTGGGAGCCCCACTCTAAAGCCACACGTTGCAAGCAAAAAATTAGTAAACCATAAGAAAACTTGCATAAAAATAGAAAAATAAAATAGTGATAACTTAAACAAAATTTTAAACCATAAAAATCTATGGAAAGCTAAGACATAGACCTTCAAAACCCAGAAAAAAATTAGCAAAATCCGGCACAAAAAAAGTGTTTTAAAGAAAAGAAAATTCGGGTCTTAACAACTAAATCTTAAAAAGTTGCGAGCACTAAAATGGTCATAACTTTCTACAAAAATATCAAACTTTCAAACCGTTTGAAGTTTTAGAAAGATAAAAATGATGCCTACAAAACTTACATAATAGTTTTTGAAGATTTTATGTGCCCATTTTTGTATACTCAAAATAAGATGACAGAATTTTGTGCAAATTCTTGGTTGTAACCTGGAAAATAGCAAAAACAAATAAGAAAACAAACGATTTTTTTTTGAAAAATTATAAGATTCACTTCGGGTTCACGAATGTAAGATGGGAAAAATAAAATAGCATATATAAAAAGACAACCAACACAAATCTAAGTTAAAATCCCAATCTAAACAAGAGAATACAAAGAATGTATGAGTAAAATGAAAGCATCAAACTAAATACTCCCCATGCTTTAAATTTCTTCACTTCTCGTGTCTCTCCTATTTCTCATTTTTGCAATCTTTGACCTTAGATTTGTTGTTTCAGATGTGCAAATACCTGTAAATAGTAAGAAAGAAAGTTGGAGATAATGGTTGTTAAATCCAAAATGGAGGAGACAGGTTGTTTTTATAGACAACCATTCAAACAGACAGATGAGATTGATCTTCTAGAAAGATTCTAAGATCAATGAATGAGGATGGATGAGAGGGAGGTTACTAAATGGATGGCAAAGATTAAGTTTCTAGAAAGGTGCCTAGATCAACGGTGGAGAATTGGTGAACCAAAAAGAAGTGGGCAATGAAGGCTATGACGCCGATGACTATGACACCCGACGACTATGAGAGAGCATGAAGGCTTATGATAGAGAAGGCTACAATAGAAATAAAGGCCATGAACATGGCATCTTTGACCAAAAGAGGTGCATAAATAATTTTTTTTTAATTATTTCTTTGCAAATGGAGGAGAGGGACAAGTGTCAAATAAATAATTTATTTTAAATTATTTATTTGGCGGAAATGAAAAAGGAGATTTAATTAAATTCATAAATTTAATTAAAGGAGGACATAGAAATTAGACATGGATAATTCAAGTATTTAATTATTTATTCAAAAAGGATGCATGACATGTATGTAATTTCGTCAATTATTTAATTATAGTAGAATATAGGGTCAAATAATTATTATCTAACTATGGATGTAAGACAAATAATCAAATAAATAATTTATCTAATTATTGGAGAAAGGGCTATATTAGCGATGCAATTAAATAATTTTAATTGATAAAGATAGAAATGAGAAGGTGAATCAATTAAATAATTAAAAATTGTTTAATTAATAGAAGAATATGATCAAACATTATTCAATTATCCAAAGATAACAACCAGAAAAAATGACACTCATAGACTTAGGCCATTTTTCAATGTCTACAATATGTATGTATGCATGTATATATATATAATATATATATAGATATATATATATATATATGTATGTGTATATATATACATACATATATGTATATATATGTATGTATGTATATGTATACATATGTATATATATGTATGTATGTATATATATAGAATATATATATATATATATATATATGTATGTGTATATATATACATACATATATGTATATATATGTATGTATGTATATGTATACATATGTATATATATGTATGTATGTATATATATACATATACATACATACATACATATATATGTATGTATATACATATATATATATGTTTGTGTGTGTATATATATACATATATATGTATGTATACATATATATATATATATGTGTGTGTGTGTATATATATACATATATATGTATGTATATATATATGTATATATATGTATATATGTATATACATACATATATGTGCATATATATACACACACACATATATATATATGTATATATACATATATATATGTGTGTGTGTATATATATGTATATATATATGTATATATATATGTACATATATATATAATTAGAGAACACGAAAGTTATGATACCAATTTATTGATAGAAAGAGTAATACATAAGATATGAAGTTACTGATACCATCCACACATTACAAGTCAATTTTTTGATTATCTAGGTCACACAGGTCATAGGATAAGAGCATATGTTTGTCTTGAATTCACTAGACTTTATAATACTATGCCTCTAGACTCTTAGATACAAGATTCTATTAGACTATACAATAAGTTGAATATACTTTGGATTCCTATATGACTATATGAGGAGATTTCTCCAACAAAGGATGCTTCAAATGAGTTTGTATGGCCTTTTGTATAGGATTGTGTGGCCAAGGGGTAGATGGAAAATGTGGTATATGGCAATAGTAGGTGGAACTATCAATTTTTGATAGATGGAACTACTAATGAGTGGTAATTAGGACCACTAATCAATGGTTCCTTGTAAATAGTATTGATAGGTAGGACTATTAGGTGGTAATATAATTTTTTTACTCATTTTTATGGATATCAAAAATTAATAACAATTCCTTTAACACATGTGAGTGGCTATAGGGATCTTTCCTTTTTGATAGGTTTATATCTAGTTGTCAAATCCTAATGTGGCTAACATAAAAACACAAACAAACACTTGTGCTCACTCGAAATGTATCATGCAAGGCATATATACTTATTTGTGAATTAAGGATATAATAACACTAAATATTATATCTAAGATATCTACTTTATTAAGAGCAAGAAGGAATATTTAGCCATGTGGCAAACAATATCAATCTTGTACTTTTGTACACACATTTTTATTTTTACTACTAAGAGAATATATCAAAAGCCATTTATGAAATTAAATTATCAAGAATTCAAGAACAAATTTAATTCTAGTCATTTTAATGTAGTCTCAATATTTATAGTATTTTGAATAACTACTTGGTTCCTGGAAAGTCACATTCCATTCATCTACCAAATTTTGCTAGTAGAAAGGCCACCTTAGATTCATAAATTATTACCTCACTAATCCATTGAGTTGTGAGAGGATAGAATTCCATATGTACCAATGAATAATATCCACTATTAAAAAGATAATCTACCATATTATCAATTAATTGACTTCCTAATCTTAAATTTATGAGGGGTATGTGCAGGATCACGATGGGCCAAAAAGTGGCAATATGATGGGTATGTGGCTGACGACCTTTTTTTTACCCAAAATTGATGAAATGAAAAGGGTTTTTAAATGAGATTCTCAGCTTTCCACCAATATAAATTATGCTTTACTTTGAATTTAATAAATAATTATTATTCATTTTCTATTGAATTACGACTAAAGTCCTGATTGATAGGTTGATGGAAAAACATCTATAGCTTTCAAATGGTATCACATTTTTTGAATCCAAAACATGTGTCACATTCTATGCTTCACATACTATAAGATTTAAAAAGAAAAAATTGAATTTCATGAAGTTTTGATCAAGTTGAGGTGGTCAGACATACGAGTCTTTATTTTTTTAAAAATTTGTAATAAAAAAATTATAATTAATTATTTATTTGGAAACGAATTACAAAAAAATATGCATCACATCAGCACATGAGTCCTCTACTTATATCTAAAATATTATAAAAAAATAATATCATTTTAATGTGGTTAGGGTGGTCAGATAGACACCTACTTCTTATTTTTTCCCTAAAATTTAAGTACTACTGTATTGAAATTTCAAATTTTCACCAAAAAGATTTTATTTTTTTGTAAATAAACCTAGTAGTTTAGAAACTACATTCAATTTTCTACAAATAATATAGATAACTTATTCAAATTTTTATGTCAAGTTGCCTAACTCTGATTTTTCTGAATTTGTTGCCACTTAAGGACCTATTTTTTCCATGATGATCTTGCACATACCCTGAGATTTAGAAATTCTACGATGTCTTCAGTGAATCTTGTGAAAATGATATCTACATAATCTTCTAGCTCATATTGGGATAAAGTCAAAAATGTTGAAGAATCTATATATATATAGACTTTCAAAATGTTTCTTTTTAGGTGGAATAGACAAAACATTCATGTATATTTTGTGATCTAGATGCCCATAAAATATCCATTTCTAGGTTGAACTAAAACAAGTGTATCCTCCAAACAAAATTTTTTGATAAAATTTTCTTCATAATATATAAACAAATTATCATATGAATCTGTTATTTTTCTTAGTAATTCATTTAGAAATTTGGGATATCTAACTTGTTCTCTCAGAGTAATTTAGAGAGGGATTGACACAAACATAACCATCTGCAAACTCTCACAATAAATTCTTAAATAAAATAGAGGAATTGTAAATTAACACACAAAAACTTACTTGCATAGGAAACCATTGATTTTCTTCATTAAAATAATCTGGATACAAAAGTTTCCAGTCATATATGGACTGATATGTAGCAAATTATTCTCCTACAAGAATCAAATATGCAACTGTAAATTAATCTCAAACAAACTATGCTGAAACATATAATCTTTTACAAACAAAACCATATCCCAACTCTTCTAAACCACCTACAACATTTGCAACTTCAAACCAGCTATTTTGGCATCCTCATGGGAAAACCTACAATAAACATGTCCCAAAATTTTCTCCAAAGAAAAGCTATGCCCTCTCCCCTCTGTCCCCAAAATTAAATTTCCTTCAAAATTCTCTCTGAACAATTCTTCCATGGAAAGTGGTTTTCTAGATTATTCTCCACCTTCATGAAATTAATTTTCATGGTTTTTTTGGGCATCTCGAATATAGCACGACCCTTTGTTGTTTCTCTTTTTAATTGACATAGGATTTCTAATTTTCCATTGATGCTTCTGCATCAAACACCCATGGTAGAAAGAAATGTTTCATGATTTGCATTCAGAAACATTTGTAGACCTTATGTCTATCTTGGATCCACCTCATTGCCTTGTCCATTGAAATATTCCTTTGTACCACTTTCTGCAAACTCACAACATTACCATGCTTCATCCTTATTTTACTACCCATCATGTAATTCAAAGGATCAAATCTATTGTCCCACCAATATACTTCATCAAAATCAGAACTAAAAATTAAAATTATACCTTCTCCTTCATCAAAACAAATGTATTTGTTTTCGTCATTTTCTGCTCCACCTTTTCCAATTCCTTCCATTATGTCTCCTTCATGAAATTCCACTATTTATATGCCTTTTGAAAGACATGATATTGTTCCAACTTGTGTTCCTTCAATCAAAACAACATTAGTACTATCATCAAAAGACTTAATTTCATCATTAGATGACAAGGAATTATGACCATTAATCAAAACATTTTCACCTCCATTGTTCTCAAACACATATTCTTCAGAAAACTCTTCATTAACCTTCATACTCAACTCTTCCAATTCAAATTTATCAAAAGAAAATTATGTTGCAACAAACTTATCTACTCCTTCAATCTCTTTCTCATCAAACAAAACAATAACATCATATTTTACCTTACCCTCTGCTGCTACCTTCTTTCCACTTGAGATATCTTCTTCAATTTGAGTCAAAAATTCACCTTTCTCATCTTCTTCATAGTTAGTGTCAACAAATCTAACATATTTATGATTCATACCATCTAAAAGATTGATATCATCAGAAAAACAAGACCTAGAATTACTGCAAACCTTACCCATTTCTTCTTTCAATGGCTTCAATTTGTGTTTCACTCCATCCTTCATCAATGTCTACATGTTGGCATAACCATCGTGCATTTCCTTCCTATCAAATTGCCAAGGTCTTCCTAGAAGAATATGACAAGCATCCATTGGGAGAATATCACACAAAAACTCATCATAATATTCTCCTATCTTAAATTCTACCTCACATTGTTTGTTGATCAAAAGCTTCTTGTCATCTTGTACCCATGCTATTCGATATGGATTCGGGTGCTTCTTCCTTTCTAGCTGCAATTTTCTTACCATTTCATCAGACACAAGATTGTTTGTGCTTCCACTATCAATAATGACATTAAATGTCTTTCCTTCACATTTGTATCTTTTCTTAAACAAACTTCTTATTTGAATGGATTTATCATCTTCATTTAACAGTGTTGAGAATGTGCAGGATCATGATGGGCCAAAAAGTGGCGATATGTAAGTAATATGATGGCCCATGTGGCTTACAACTTTTTTTTACCCTAAATTGATGAAACAAAAAGGGTTTTTAAAGGAGATTCTCAACTTTCCACCAATATAAATTATGCTTTACTTTGAATTTAATAAATAATTATTATTCATTTTCTATTTGAATTACGGCTAAAGTCTTGTTTGATAGGCTGATTGAAAAACATCTATAGCTTCCAAACGATATCACATTTTTTGAATCTGAAACATGTGTCACATTCTATGCTTCACATACTATAGGATTTAAAAAAATAATAATTTCATGATGTTTTGACCCAGTGAAGTGGTTAGACATACGAGTTTTTATATTTTTTAAAAGTTGTAATAAAAAAATCATAATTAATTATTTACGTGGAAAAATAGTACAAACAAATATGCATCACATCTGGACATGAGTCTTATACTTATATCTAAAATATTATAAAAATATATTATCATTTTACTGTGCTTAGGGTGGTCAGATAGACACCTACTTCTTATTTTATCCCTAAAATTTAAGTACTACTGTATTGAAATTTCAAATTTTTACCAAATAGTTTTTTTTTTTTTTAATAAACCTAGTACTTTAGAAAATACATTCAATTTTCTACATATTCTTTTCTTACATATTTTTGAAATAATATAGATAACTTATTCAAATTTTTACGTCAAGTTGCCTAACTCTGATTTTTCTGAATTTTATTGCCACTCAAGGGCCTATTTTTTCCATGATGATCCTGCACATACCCTATTCTCCTTGCCATTAAATTTTCACCATCTTCTGCTTCTCCGGAATGTGATGATCTTGCATCTTCTCTATTCACATTTTCTGCCCTATTCTGATTTTCAGTCCATCTTCTTGGTCTTTCCTCTTCCTGAGAAAACTCATGATTTGTGCTCCTCTTCTCCACACTTGAAACAAGTTAATCTATAATTTACTCTTCTAAATCCTCTACTTGATCTTCCTCTTCCTCTGAAACTTTGATCAAGGGTATGATTTGAACTCTCCCCTCTTTCTTCCTTGCTACCTTTAGTGTCTCCAATCTGATCCTCATACTGTTGCAAACTATTTTTACCCTTTCCTCTTTTCTTATTTTCAAACCTCCTATTCATCCTTTATTCTATTTTTAATGCTATTTCATAAACATCCTCCATTTTCACAACTCTAACAAGTGCCATTTCTTCCTGAATGCTCGGTCTCAACCCATTTATGTATCTTGCAACCTTCTCTTTGGTCACCTCAGAATGTCCATTTCTAATAATAATTCTATGGAATTGTTATGTATACTCTTTAACACTCTTGTTGCACTATCTCAAACCTTGCATTTTCTTGAGCAAGTCCAATTCATAATCCACGAGAATAAATTGTCTTTTAAGTTTCTCTTCCATTTTTTCCCATCTTGTAATCTTCTCTTTTCCTTTTCTTCCTCTTTCCAACTAAATTTCTCTCCACCAAATTGAAGCATGTCCCTTCAATCTTGTCTTGGCAAATCGTACTCGGTCTGGGTCTCCAACTTCCTCAAATTCAAAATAATCTTCCATATCATTTATCCAGAATATTAGTTCTTCTGGATTCAAACTCCCATTAAAGGTAGGAACATCAATACTTGGTTTCTTTCCCATTTTTGTTAAAAACCTTAATAATGGATCTCTTGCAACTACTGCAACTTCCTCTCTTTGTTCAGTATCCAAACTAGCATTCTATGTGCTTTCATCTTCTTCATCACTGCTTAGATCTCTCATTCTTCCGAATCCTCTCCTTAGATCTCGTTTTGAAAAGTTTCAACCTACCTTCTCAAAACTCTAAATTCATCATTCCTAAAAAAAGTATCTCCTATTCGTCTTCCTCTACCTCTACCACGATGGGCTCCTCTCCCATCCATTTTTTTTTAATACCCACAACATAGTCTTGGTGCATCTACCTCTCTTCGGTGGTTTGTTACACACTCAAGATCTTGCTACTCTGATACCACTAATGTAGAGAGGTATTGACACACAAAAAACCCTCTCCAAACTCTCACAACAAATTCTTAAATAAAATAGAGGAATTATAAATTAAAACACAAAAATTTACTTGCATAGGAAACCATTGATTTTCTTCATTAAAATAATATGGATACAAAAGTTTGCAGTCATATATGGATTGATATGCAGAAAATTGTTCTCCTACAGTAATCACATATGCAACTAGAAATTAATCTCAAGCAAACTATGCTCAAACATATGATCTTTTACAAACAAAACCATCTCCCAACTCTTCTAAACCACCTGCATCATTTGCAACTTCAAACCAGTCATTCTGGCATCCTCATGGGTTGTTGTTTATCAAACCAAACATACAATAAACATGTCCCAAACTTTTCTCCAAATAAAATATATGCCCCCTCCCCTCTCTCCCCAAAATTTCCTTGAAAATTATCTTTTAACAATTCTTCCATGCAAAGAGCTTTTCCAGATTCTTCTCCAACTTCATGAAATTAATTTTCATGTTTTTTCTGGGCATCTCCAATATAGCACAACCCTTTGTTGTTTCTCTTTTTAATTGACACAGGATTGGCAATTTTCCATGGATGCTCCTGCATCACAAAGTCTATTTATTATATTATATTTATTTCATTTTGTAATAAGTGAACCAATAAATCATTTAATAAACCTATTTATCTTTCTCATAATCAATATTTAATTATAGGTGATATTTATATTTAAAATTTTGTAACTTTCTTCAATCATTTAAATCATGTCTTGTGTTTAGATTCTCATTAAAAAATACATGTTATCAAATCTATGTTGGTATTTTGAACTTCTTTTCATATAGTGTTGTATTCAAACATTACATCTTTGATATATTGGCTCCATATATTTACAAGTATTTAACTTGTTAAGATTTGAGGGTTGTTTCATTGATATATTGACTCCATGTATTTATAAGTTCATCTAGTGTTGTATTCAAATGTATTCAAATCATTTTGGAAAATATGAAGTGACCTTTTTCCATTAGCATTTCAATACATTTATAGTGGATAGTGGAAATGTAATGTCTCTATTTGTATTCAAATATTTTTAATTTTCTAGTTTCACATCTTATTTAATTTGGATCAACATATAGGGATGTGATATGCACTTGGATTTGAAAAATGGTTTTATATTGAGTATTTAATAATGACTCGCGTTTTAGAGCATTTTGGGTCAAATTTGGACCTTATTTCAAGTCTAGAAGATCCAAAAATCTTTTGAATGCATGTTAATTTCTTAAAATGCAACAAATTTTTCCTTGCGATTTTGGTAAAAATATATTCTAGTTATGTGGATGGAAAAGGGGACCAAAAGGGGGTCAAAAGTGGTGATTTTTTTTTATGAAATTAGTAAAATTTTATCTTCAATGAGAAATTAAAGATAGCCAAGTTCAAAATTTAAAGATGCGATAAGAAAACAATCCATAGTGCTCAAAATATACTTTGCTAAACTATTTTGTTTTAAATAGTGCAAATTAAGAGGTTCAAATAGAGGTAGCACACAAAGTGCTCTCTTTTCTTGAAAAATATATAACATGGCATCTTGTGTGCTCCCTCTAAAATTTTGACTTGTTTTAACTTCTTCAAAAATAGCATAAATATAAAATTAGTTAAGATCATGAAGTTAATTCATGATTTTTATGTTATTTTAAAAATCAATAAATGATTTTTTATTAATTTTGAAAGTGGAAATTGTAAGAGAAAGTATAATTACCTTTTTAATTAATTAATAATCATTAATTAATTAGGTCCTCTTTTACTTTAATTACTTAGCCTAAACTTAGGAATGAATTTTATTATTATTAGATTGGTTAAATATAGCACACATTTCATTGCATATGATGGTGACACTTGTCACAAGCTAATTTAATCCTCGCCTAGAATTTTAGATCTATTGATTCTATATTCTTTTCATAAGGATTGATCTTTCATTTTAATCACTAATTCAAGCTTATACATCAATAAATTTCTTTGGTTGTTGAGAAAATTTATCTTTCTTGATCTATTTTTGTCGATAGGATAATTGCTTGTAAGTGATTTTTGGGAGATGTGGGGTTCAATCATCAAATCCAACATGGTATTAAATAGATTGTGATCTAGAAAACTTCAACTTTCCCATCTGTACTAACTTAGTCTTCTTCTAAGTGAGAAATGAAGAAAAACCATCAAACAAGTGAAGATAAAGAGAATCTAGCACAAAGTGCATATTTAGTGGAATAAAAATTAGACACAAAAAATGAATAATTAGGACCAAGCTAGGAAATGATGGAAAGAATCAACTAAGATTCCTATATATAAATATTCTTCTTCTTCTTCTTCTAAGGGAAAATCAGCTAATAAGGATCAACTAAAATTTTCATATTTCAAAAACATAGGACATGTGATGAGTATTAGTGTTATACAAAACAAATTGATGAGCTGAAACACCATCTATAGAAAAATAATATTCAATTTCCTTCATCTATGTCTTTAGGATCATCATATTCATCCATTTTAGAACCTTCACAATCAGGGTTAGAAACCATTTCGTGTGGAATATACATGATGAGAGGCCATTCTAGGAGATAAATATAATCTCAACACCCAAGACCACTTACAAAAATAATTAAAACCTTCCATAAGAGATTATATAATAAATAATCTTGCTTCATATAAATATCTATGAGATATATGATGAGGTATATTATAATAAGTACAATAGCCTTTATTCTATTAACAAGATGAAGGATATGATTAGATTAGATTATGACATGTATCTCAATCCTATAATGTAATAGCTAACTTAACCTATTATTAAATGACCTAGGATAATGTATTAAATTAAAAAAAGATAAGATAAGATGCATATGACAACAAAGACTTCTAGAAAGGATTCCTATGACTTAAGTGGACTTAATAGGTGAATAGGACCTACTAATTAACTAGCTAGGTAAAATACCTATTTGCACCAACACACCCTCTTATGTGCAACATACAGAGAAGATTATTATGTAAATGATGCAAATTAACATGATGGATCTTTAATACAAGGCCTTATTAGGTACTCATGTACAAATGATATCTCACAAATAGAGAAAAGGAGAAAAACCATATGGGAAAGAAACCCATCTCGAAAGAGAGAAAAGATACAAACAATGATAATGAATGAATGAATCGATGATACCTCCAAGGAATACATATATCATGAAGATACAATCAATAGTCCTCCCATAATATATAATCTCCTACAAAAAAGGTAAGTTCCTAAAGAAAAAACATGATCCATTGTCAGCAAACAACTTGTCTCCCTTTCACAAGAAAAAAATTGAGTACAAATGCAAGAATTATTCCTATTTTAAATAAGAATTGTGATGTAGAGAAAGGGTGGAGATCTGTTACCAATCACAGTTCACTCAGTTTTGAAAAATATTTCAACCTAGAAAACTCCAACTCGGTGTCTAACTCACAATTTCCTCATATTCCCTTGTAGTACATCAAATAATGAAAATTCAGCATATCTTTTAGAGAAGGCCTCAAACCCATGAACTAATTACCATTTAGAGTACCTTTTATGGACTTTTTCAACATATTACATTTGTTCTTAGGGTTGTTTCAAAACATCACCTCCAAAATAGGACTACTACGCTACCCTTAAGCCCAATTAGGCCTCTTTTACAAAGCAAGTATATGGTAAACCTTCTCCCAATCACCAATATTCACTCCAAAATACTAAAAAGGTCACATGGGGTCTACAACAACATATTTTACCTACTGAAATATCCATAAATTCACTCACTATCAAAAACCCTACCTCTACCTATCAAATCTAGCCTAATACATTGAGATATTAGGCTGGGGCTTGCACAATCAGGGCCCTAACTCCATCCCCTGGATCTAAAATACTAATAAACATGAAATAAACCCTATATAGTTCCATTCCACCAATTTATAGCAACTTCCACCAGTGGAATGGTCTCTTATTCCATGTTTTGCTTACAAAACCTTCAAAATGAGGGTTTCTAACCCGTTTCGAGTCATTTTCTCACAAAACTCTTCAAAATTTATGAAAACACCTCAAACCAAAACAAAATTATGCTTAACACCTTCCTACATCAACTACAAATAGATTCACATCATTACCAATCCGTAGAGGCCGTATAAACGTTTTGTGGTAGCAGATTTTATTGAAAACAAACAGAAAAATGAAGTTGTATTATTGCTTGTGCACCAAAATGTGTTCTAGAAGATTTATGTGAAGTTTGTGAGGAATATTTAAACACCAACCAACAAAACCCAATGGTTCCAACCAAATTTTGAACTACATGACCATTCAACTTCCAAATATGACAATATTGCAAAGTTGAAAGCAACTTTTGACAACATTTGTAAAACTTGACAAAACTTGACAACTTAAATACAATCAACCCCATATGACATGAAAACATTTTTCATGGTCTAAATAGACCTTATTACATCACAATTAGACTCAAAAATGCAAAAAATTAACATTAGACCAAAATTGCACAATTTGACTAGGTGCCCCTACACCATACACCCGAGGAGAAAATAATCTTAGGCTCCACCTAAGATCAATTCTTGGACTATTGTGCCATGTATTGTAATGTCCTCCTCTATCACCCATGTTGAATCTTCATGAGGGGGACCTTTCCATTTCACAAGATATTCATTATATAGTTTGTGCCTTGTTCTCTTCACCTCCTTTGTGTCCAAAATACTTTCAAGCTTCAAAGGTTTACTTGGTGGTAGGTCCTTGACCCAATATTCATCTTGAGCTTCAGATGTACCTACTTATTCACCTTCAAAAATAGATCCTTTTAAAGGATAAAGGGCAGGAAAATTAAAGATGGGAGAGATAGCAGCTCTAAGAGGGAGTTCTATCTCATAAGCATTTTCACCAAATTTGTGGACCACCTTGTATGGCCCAATTTTCTTCAACTGTAACTTTGTGTAATTTCCTTTTGGAGACCTTTCCTTCCTCAAATTTTCAATTACTAAATCTCCCACCTTGAATTGAACATCTCTTCTCCTCAAATCTGCATGTTTCTTATATTTTTCAACAGTTTTTTGAAGGTTTCCTCTAACCTACTAGTGTATTTCCATCATGGCCTTTGCAAATTGTTATCCCTCAACACTCATCTCCTTTCCACTCAAATCCTCGAGCTCAAACACACCTATAAGTTTCATTCCATACACCACCTGAAATGGGCTTCTCCCAATGCTTATATTGATAGAGTCATTATAGGCATATTCAGCTTGTGGAAGAACCAAGTCCCATTGTTGTCCATGTTCCTTTGTGAGGCACCTAAGAATATTTCCAAACGACTGATTGACTACTTCATTCTTCTCGGGGATCTATTTGTGGATGATGGGCAGTACTAAAGGTTAAGTTTGTTCCAAGATTCCTCCAAAGGGTCCTCCAAAAGTGACCTACAAACTTTGAATCCCTATCTGACACAATATTCAATAGTAGACCATGAATTCTAACTATCTCTTTGAAAAATAACCATGAAATATAAGAAGCATCACTTGTGCACTTGCATGGAATAAAATGAGCCATTTTACTAAATCTATCAACAACAACAAACACACTATCATAATCCCTCTGATTTTTTGGAAAACCTAACACAAAATCCATACTGAGAGACTCCCATGGTCTATTAAGTATTGGAAAGGGTCGGTAAAGAGCCGCATTTGAACTAGAACCCTTTTCTCTTTGGAAAATTACACAACATTCCACAAATTTTTTGACATCCACTTGCATCTTTGGCCAATAGTAAAATCTCCTTACCTTTTCCAATGTTTTATCTACACCAAGATGACCTCCTAAGTTTCCACACAACTTCTCCATAATCAGATTTTTTCTCATGGAGCACTTAGGAATACACAACTGAGCATCCTGAAACAACAATAAATCTTGCAACAAGAAATCAAAATATTCATCATGAAAAGCACCCTTAAACTGATCACAAACAACATAATACCTCTTTAAAGTCCTCATCTCCTTCATACATACCTTTCAAGGCATCTATTCCCACACTTTGAAGTTTAATTTCTTGCACCAACATTGACCTTCTACATAAAGCATCCACCACCTTGTTTGACTATCCTTTTTTGTGCTTTATGTTGAAAGTATAGCTTTGTAGGTACTCCACCCACTTCACATGTTTGTGGCTCAACTTGTCCCAGTTGTTCAAGAAACTCAAAGAATGATTATCAGTAAAAAAAAAATTCCCTTGGAAGGAGATAGTGTCTCCACTTTTTCAATGGTTGAACCATTGCATACAATTCCAAATCATAAGAAGAGTACTTTTTCTTGGCCTCATTAATTTTCTCACTGAAAAATGCTATAGGTCTTCCCTCTTGACTCAAGACTGCACTAATTTCAAACCCACATGCATCACATTCTATAGTGAACACCTTGTTTAAATCATACAATGCTAGGCTGGGCTGTTGAGATATCTTTTGTTTCAAAATTTGAAAGCTCCTTTCTACCTCATCAAATCACATGAACCTCTTCCTTTTATCTCCTTTTATGGTATCAATGATGGGAGAAGAAATATGACCAAAATTCCTTACAAATTTTCTATAAAAACTATGAAGACCATGGAAGCTTCTTACGTCACTAACTGATTTTGGAGTAGGTGAGATGAGAATTGCTTCTACCTTGTTGGGGTCCATCTTCAAATTGCCTTTAGAGATCACAAAACCAAGATAGATCAATTCCTCTTTCATGATTTCACACTTTTTCAAGTTAATCATCAACATTTCTTCATTCAGCCTCTTCAACACCATGTCCAAATGATGCAAGTGTTCTTCTTTAGTCTTGCTAAACACAAGAATGTTAGCCAAATACACAACAACAAATTTCCCTATGAAAGGCTTCAAAACTTCATTCATTAGTCTCATAAATGTGCTTGGTGCATTTGAAAGCCCAAATGGCATCACCATCCATTAATACAACCCCTTGTTCATTTTAAAAGTAGTCTTCCACTCATCCCCTTCTCTTATCCTAATATAATGATAGCCACTTTTAAGGTCAATCTCTGAAAATTAACAAGCTCCTCCTAAATAGTCCATCAAATCCTCTATTCTAGGTATTGGAAACCTATACCTTATAGTGATTTTTTTTATTTCCCTTGAATCGGTCCACATTCTCCAATCTCCACCTTTTTTAGGTGCCAACATAGTAGGAACAACACGTGGACTTAAAATTTCCCTTATGAGACCCTTATCTAACAATTCTTTTATTTGTTTCCTTATCTCTTCATTTTGCTAAGGATTCATCTTGTATGCAACCTTATTGGGTAAGTTTTCACTTGGTATAAATTCTATCTTGTGGCTCACATCCCTTATAGGTGGAAAAGAACTAGGGAGCTCATCAACAACTATGTCTTGATACTTGTTCAACAAAGTTTTCACTTCTTTGGGCACATCTTCAAGTTTTTTTGCTATCATAACAGATTTGTTTCTGATTATGATTGCATACCCTTGACCACCTTCCTCTTGCATGGTTTTCAAGAATTCTTTCTCCCCAACTAACATGACACTTGACCCAACCTGTGTATCTACATTGTCATCATGTTTTTCTTTTTGTTCATACTTCCAAGGTCTTCCTAGCAGTAAGTGACAAAAATCTATGGGGATGATGTCACATAATATCTTGTCTCTATATCCCCCAAAGTTAAACTCAACCCATATTTCTTCATTGAACAAGACTTGTTGACCCTTATTTAGCCAAGAAACCTTATAAGGTGTAGGGTGTGGAATCCTTTTCGTCTTTAGATTTTCAACCATCTCCAAAGAAACTAAATTATCAATTGAACCGGAATCTACAACAACCTTGCAGGTATGTTTAGGATCATGAGGGCCAAAAAGTGGCAATATGTAAGTGATATGATGGCCTATGTGGCTGATGACTTTTTTTTTACCCAAAATTGATGAAATGAAAAGGGTTTTTAAAGGGGATTCTCAGATTTCCACCAATATAAATTATGCTCTACTTTGAATTTAATAAATAATTATTATTCATTTTCTATTTGAATTATGAATAAATTCCTGATTGATGGGCCGATTGGAAAACATCTACAACTTTAAATTGGTATCACATTTTTTGAATCTGAAACATGCTTCACATACTATAGGATTAAAAAAATAAAATTGAATTTCATGAAGTTTTGACCAAGTCAAGGTGGTCAGACGTACAAGTTTTTATATTTTTTAAAAGTTGTAATAAAAATTTCATAATTAATTATTTACTTGGAAAAAAATACAAAAAAATATGCATCAAATCGATACATGAGTTCTCTACTTATATCTAAAATCTTATATAAAAATATTATCATTTTATTATGGTTAGGGTGGTCAGACAGACACCTACTTCTTATTTTTCCCCTAAAATTTAAGTACTACTGCATTGAAATTTCAAATTTTCACCAAATATATATTTTCTTTTGATAAATAAACCTAGTAGTTTAGAAACTATATTCAATTTATTACAGATTGCATTCTTACATATTTTTGAAATAATATAGATAACTTATTCAAATTTTTACGTCAAGTTGCCTAACTCTGATTTTTTGAATTTTCATTGCCACTTAAGGGCATGTTTTTTCCATGATGATCTTCCAGATACCCTTACATACCTTGCCTTGTGATTTTCAAGTGGTTATGAACAAATATTTTCTTTGTAGAGGCTCCTTCACCACAAGAACCTTCAGTAGAGTTCTTCTCATCATCAAATTTTCTCCAACCTCTAGAGTAGCATGATGAGAAGAAGAGTTAACACTCTCACAATCTTCCTCTTGCACCAACTGTGTTATGCTTTCACCACCATGAGATGTAGAATATTTTTTCTCTAGGAAATTCCATGCTTCATGGAAAAATTGGTTACATTGATAGCATCTCCTTGAAAAGGTGTTTGAACCTCTACCTTGTCCTCTAAATCTGCTTCTACCATTAGATCTTCTACCTCTAAATCAACCTCTTAACTCTAAGCTTTGATCTTGATTTCCACTTGACTCACCTTTTGATTTTTGTGTTTGTCCTTTTCCACAAAAAGATCCTCTACCCCCAAAGTTCTTTCCTATGCCTCTACTTTGTTTTTACTGCCTTCTTTTCAATTTCTCTTCTTCCCTAATAGCTAATTGGAAGCACTCTTCCACTATTCTAGAGGTGGAAAGAATCAATTCATCATGAATCTTGAACCTTAGTCCATTCATATATCTTGCTATCTTCTCAACTTCATCCTCAACATGACCTTCTCTAAGACTCAATTTGTGAAACTCCTTTATGTAGGTCATAACATCCATTTCCTTTTGCTTTACATTTTGCAACTTCCTAAATGTTTGAATTGCATGGTCACCGGACAAGAATTGACTCTTAACCTTATACACCATCCTATCCCATGAATTATTTTTTTCTTTTCCCTTTTTCAATCTTTCTTCCTATACATAGTTCCACCAAGTTGGGGTAGGGCCTTTCAACTTAGTCTTTGCAAACTTTACCTTTTTTTCTTCTGCTACCTCCTTGTATTCAAAGTAATTGTCTAGTGCATCAATCCAGTCCAACACTTCTTCACTATCCATCTTCCCACTATACATGGGAAATTATATTTTCACTTTAGTTGCCTCTCCTTTGACAGTCTTCAACATATTAACCATCCTTCTTTCATCAGGGTCCAACTCATCATCACCTTGGACTCCTTTTTGAGGGTTTTCATTCTCACCCTCTTCCTCTTCCTCTTGGTCACTCTCCTCTCCAGTGGCCTTACCTCTTCTTTGCTTTGTTTCTAATGCTACAAGTCTAGCTAAAATATATTCTTGAGACTCTTTCATCATCCTTATTTCTCTAGAAATGACTGCACTACCTTTAGGAGACATCTTATCCATTCAACTTTTCAACTTTTCCCTCTTCAAACTTCAACCTCTTTCCTTCAAAAGATCAAAACCTATGCTCTAATAAAAAATTTATGTAGAGAAGGGGTAGAGATCTTGTACCAATCACAACTCACTCAGTTTTGAACAATCTTTCAACCTAGAAAATCCCAACTAGGTGTCTAACTCACAATTTCCTCATATTCCCTTGTAGCACATCAAACAATGAAAATTCAACATATCTTTTAGAGAATGCCTAAAACCCATGAAATATATATTATTTAGAGTACCCTTCATGTACTTCTTCAACATATCAAATTCGTACTTAGGATTGTTTTAGAACATCACCTCCAAAATAGGACTGCTACACTACCCTTAAGCCCAATTAGGCCTCTTTTAGAAAGCAAGTATATGGTAAGCCTTCTCCCAATCACCAATCTTCACTCCAAAATACTAAACAGGTCACATGGAGTCTACCACAACAGATTTTATCCACTAAAACGTCCACAAATCCCCTCACTATAAAAAACCCTACCTCTACCTATCAAATCTAGCCTAATACATTGAGATATTAGGCTAGGCCTTCCACAAATAGGTCCCTAACTCAATACTCTACATATAGAATTTTAGTAAACATGAAGGACACCCTATCTAGTGTCATTCCACTAATTTAGACATCTTCCACCACTAGAATGGTCCCTTATTCCATGTTTTGCTTACAAACCCTCAAAATGAGGGTTTCTAACCCATTTCTAGTAATTTTCTCACAAAACTCTTCAAAATTTATGAGAACACCTCAAACTAAAACCAAATTATTCTTAACACCTTCCTACACAAATTCCAAATAGATTCACATCATTACCAGGTTGTGTAGGTCATACAAACTTTCTGTAGCAGCAGAACTTATTGAAAACACAAAACAAATTGAAGTTGTATTATTGCTTGTGCACCAAAATGTGTTCTAGAAGATTTCTTCAAAGTTTTTGAGGCATATTTAAACACCAAAAACCACAACCTAGTGGTTCCAAGAAACTTTTGAGCTACATGACCGTTCAACTTTGAAATATGACAATACTGCAAAGTTGAAAGCAACTTTTAAAAACATTTACAAAACTTAACAAAACTTGAAAACTTAACTACAACTGACCCCATATGACATGAAAAATTTTCTCATGTGTCTTCTTGTCCATTGAAGATGAAGATTCCACAATAAAATAAAGTAGTTTCCCAATCAAAGGAGAAGGTGACAACCAGGACTATGTGGTAAACAATATTGAAAATTTTCTAAAGATAAAGATGGTTTGAAAACAATAGTGAAATGACTATCATCAAAGAGGATAGATAACCCCTCTAGGGATAACTTTAAGAACCCCCCCTCAGAGAATGTGTAAAATCCTGGCGAATCTTGTATACTTCCTGATAAGAATATTAATTTTATTGGCATTTTTTCTAGTTTCTCAATTAGTGAATCTTTCGTAATCGCTAGAAGTCTTTGGAAAATCCTCGTGAATTATATTTTTTTTAAACCAATAAAATATTTTCATTGGCGATTAACAACTTTTTTCACACCAATAAAACATTTCCATTTCTGAATTAAACATGTTTTCAAAAACAACAAGATATTTCTATTGGCGAATTAAAGCTTTGCTCAAAAAAATAAAATATTTCTGTTGGCGAATCAAAAATGTTTTCAAACCAAAAAAATATTTTCATCAGCGAATTAAACCTTTTTTGAAATGAAGGAAAAAATCATTGGTGAATTAAAAATAATCTCAAACCAATAGAAAAAATCATTTGTGAAATAAACTAGTATGCCAATAATAAATCATAGCGTGGCTGGTGAAAATATCAAATGCTACATATTATTCTATTTCAGGAGAAATTTTTCACACATCCAAATTCCTTCATAAAGTGTCTGGAAGGGGGAAACATGTCAACATATTCATTATGTTTGAAGCCAGATGTTACATCAAATCAATATAACCCACAACTATTCGATGAATTTTTGATGGACAGTTGTACTTGCATTCTGGAAGAAAATGTTTGAAGCACTAGACTTGTGAATTCAAACCTCCGAAATAACACTAGAACCATCAGATTTCCAAAAATCAATGGTTGACATTTTATTACTTATTAGATCAATTAAATTCATGACAACCAAAATAATATTTTATCATTGATTGGCTACTGATAGTTAAAGTTCACTTAAGTTATGAATTAAAATCCTTTGGATTCATCATGGTGACCACCCCCTCGACCTAGGTGAATGATGGGTTTGAGAAATGAACGATCAAGATAGGGTGATGTGGGTCAACCTTGACCACTCCTCACCAGCCCACGGGGGATCCACCTACATCTTTCATCCCTCAACAAGGAGGTGATGAAGTTCCATGTGGAATGATTAGAACCATTGAAGGAACTATAGTAAGGTGTAAAATATTAAGGAAATATTTCAACATAAGGTTGAGTAGTGTTAAAGCATACACTACTAAAGGGTCCTTTTAAGCACATGTTTTAAAGCTAAGCAAGACATCTTAATCTGGGTCGTCCATCTAGTCTGAGGATTTTGCACAGGAAAATGGTCTTAAGATAAAGAGCACAAAGATGTGAAACACCAGATTTAATCTAGACTGATCCCTGCCTCCCCGTGGTTGAAAGTTGCACATGGGTTAAACCCAACGGGGAAGCGGGGAGGCTGACACATGGATTTTCTTAGTGTTCATGAAGATGGTGGAGCCCTCAAGTAACTTGGAATAATATTGTCACATTTTTTTGGAATAATATTCACATCAAGTGGTGAATTATATGTTAAGTGTGAGTATTTCATGTCATTGTCTTCATTTTAACTTCTATATATACTTCACCAACTTATTGTTCTTCATATCATTTATAATATATTTGGCTTTGATTTATTTCTTCTCTAATGTCAATTTAATTGTGATATGAAGTCTTCATGGGGTGAAGCCACAATAGTGGTTTACAATTCAAGTGAGGAATGAAAACTCACAAAAATTGACCCCAAGGCAAAAGAAGTGATTTTAGGGGTTCGTACGAACCTACTGGTTCGACTAAACCCAAAAGGGGTTCGCTCGAACCAGGGTTCGACCGAACCCCTTTGAATCTTGGCTGCCAAAAAAACTAAAACAATGCATAGGAAAGGGGTTCGAGCGAAGCTTTTTGAAGGGGTTCGAGTGAATGGGTTCGAACGAACCCCCTTATCCCTCATCGCCCATCTCAGACAAAAAAAAAAAAAAAAATTGGCACTTCAGAGCTTGAATTGAGGATTAAAATGGAGGAATCTTCACAAACCCAACTAGAATCAGGTAGTCCTTAGAACGAGCTATCCAACGAATATAATTTTAATATGTTTTGGTTTTATTATGTATGTGTTTTTTTAGTTTTATTAAACATAGGTTTTTCATTGAAAATCAAGCTCTTTGTTCTGCACATGTGGAAAAATAGCAGATTATCAAAATAAAATTTTTTAAAATACTTTCAGGCTGGGTATTGATGTCCTTGATCCATTAATTTTTTTTTGAATTTCGATACATACAGAAAAAGTTATGTTGTATACAGTTCACCTATGTTTGAATTGCAATTGGTTTGACTTTGAAACTTGATTAAGGAAAAAATATTCAATAAAAAACTATGAGACCAAATGAAAGTTCTAGATATCATAGTTACAAATCTAAATTCGAAAAAAATAGAATTTTATCCTTCATACAAATAAAGTTATGTTGTATACGGTGAGCATCACTTTCTAAAAATGTTGTTTTCTGAAAAAACTAGTTTTTGTGGGAGATGGAAAAAAAAGTGTAATCTGATTCCAAAAAAATTGGAAAAACTATTTTTAGAATCTACAAGCAAAATGTGATGAGACTATAGTTTGCATCATCTTCAAATTCCTCACGGTTTAGCCGCTATAGGTGCCCGAATATGAAGATTTAGTTGAAAATAATAATTTTAGTGTCCAGTTTGGCCAAAAATTGTAAACCACTATTGTGGATCACCCCATGGCGTGTTATGCTACCCAAATATTTTTGGGAGAAAAAAAGAGATGATACATACAATGGATGAAAGTTGGTTATGGTTTTTACAATTCCTTGTGTGTAGGTTGATGATGCTATAAGAATAATTGTGCATAGGGAATGACTTCAGGACAACCCTCGTGCTCTATATTCTGAGGTAGCTTCGGCTTTCTTGTCCAATTGCATGGACATTTTTCTCAATAAAGATTTGGTGAAGACATTGGCAATACATTATTTGCAGACTTTCATTTACTCTATTTCTTCATTGGATTTGGCACTAGAGCATTACAGTTTTGAAAGTGGGTTAGGGCCTATTGGTGGAATTTTCTAAAAAGTGGAATTGCATGCTTCTACAATGCACGATCTTTGCCTTGGTTAATATGAGATGTCATTTTCTATGTGATACAAAAAATGAATCATTAAAGAGTCTAGAGTTTCAGAGGAAGGTTTTGGGTGATTCGCTTTTCTTCTCTACTATTAATTTGTTAAATTTGATTCACCTCCTACTCAAACACATGGCTGGGGGCCTCAGCTATTGTTACAATTGTTTTTAGTAATGAATTGTTTGATGTGCCATGTGTCTATATTTTATTGTACATCATAATAGTTCTTGTAATATGTATTTTGTGATAGGTTTTTTGTCATGATTAATGGGCTTTTGGCCAAGCTGGCTATGTTGTGTGTACTTCAGTCTTTAGCTACTTAAATTGAAATAATTTTTGTGGCTCCATTCTTGTAAATTATTTTTGATTTGCTCAATATAAAAATATGTCTTTCAAAACTAATAGTAATTATCAACATATAGTTCTAATCATAAGTGAGATAAATTTATTGTGACTTATTAGTGGACATTGATAATGATTAAGGTATTATCAACATATAGTTTTGATCATAAGTGCTCATAAAATTTATTGTGACTTGTTAGTGGACATTAATATGATTAAGGTAAAACAAGCCATTTAAATCTCTCTTTTCAATGCCTCGAAGTAATCTACCTTTCGTCTAATTCTCAATATTTTTAAAGAAAGTGTGGTTGTATTATTGCATGTGGTGGCACAAATTAATTCCATATATACATCCAAAGTGATTGATTGGATAGCTTGATATTGAAAATTGCATGACGTACTGTAGATGATGATTTCATTAATTCAATGATCAATTGATACAAGATTTGTAATGATTTCATATCGTTTGAGTGGAAATTTTCATAGATTTTCAGCTTGAGGTACAGTTTGCATGTAGCCAAATGTCAATCAAAGTAAACATTTTAATTGTAAATGTAAGGATTAAGTTACATGAATTGATTAAGTTAGTTTTTTGGTTTTCACAAATCATGATTATCATTATACCCAACCTCACATGTGACACGACTCACAAGTAAATAGAAATCAGGCTAGTAGTGGCATTGGTGGCACATAAATAGGGATAGTGAGCACAAATAAAATAATTCATTGAATGCTAAAGGCTTTACTATTGAGTGAAATGTTCTCAATTTTGATAAGGGTTTTTATTTTTTAATGTTAATAAGGAAGAAGATGATGTGGTATTATTGTAGATACTTTAAGTTCTCTTGCCTCCAGCTATGTAGTTATGGAGAAAAGGCCAATTTCCTTCAAGTTCAGAATGGGTGGAATTGGAAAGAAGTTGATCAAGTTAACTTGACTTAGACAATCTTTGAACTAGGATAAGGAGCTCTAATTGAGATAAGTGCTATCCTAGTGCATGGAAGCTACATGCAAGAGATGGGAGCATATTTACTACCCCTCATCTTGTACATGGCTCTGGTTCTCAACTTAGAGAATAAGTACATTTTGTATCTTCACAAATCCAATTTCCCTAGCATGGTTTTCCTGGGAAGCCTCATGCATTTATTTTCATAGCGAAATTTGTATTGTGTTATCAGCATCAAAAGCTTGGAATCAATTTGTGATACATTATCATGAGCAATAGATTGGAATCAATTATTTCTATGTAAAGTGACATATGTCATTTATAAAAAAACAATAGATTGCATGCTCTACTCATCTTTAAAAAGATATGTAATAACGTAACATTGTAATTAAGTTGTAATAAAATAAATGGTTGTGTTATTCTTTGTTATTTGTTTACAATAAAGAATTATTTTTTGAGTTCAATGTCTATGACTCTATTCAAATTAGTTTTTTTTCTTTAATAAATTAAGTATTAACTATTTATGAAATATTTGCATGCAGATTTAAAACATAAATCAATACAAATAAAAAAACAAAGTTACCATCAAGTCACATATTCATTTTTCATAAATTTGTATTTTGTCACTCTTGCTAGGGTTTACTAAAATGTTATTGATTTCTAATTTTTCATTTACCTTCTCCCCCAGTTCTCGATATCATTATTTATTTTACTAATTTCTTTGAAATGTTAAGTTACCGACCACTTGGCCTTGATGTCAATCCTAGAGCACTAAAGTTAAAACAACTTTAAAACACATGCTTATTATTTATATCATAAATTACTCAACTGTTCGATGAATATTTGATGGATAGTTGTAGTTGCATTCCAAATGAAATGCATAGAGTGCTAGGCTTGCAAACTCAAACCCCTAGAATCACCCTATAACCGTTAGATTTACAAAGATCACTAGTCGAGAATTTTTTTTAGAATTTATTTCTAAGTGTAATTACGTAAATTTAATGTACTAATTGTGTATTTTAGTGGCAACATGTTGACATTTCATTCACTTTAAGAATCAAAAAAATAAGTTAACATCATATTTCTAAGTGATTTTATTTTTAAGTTATAGAGTCAGCACATATGGAGATTTCAAATTTCTCATTGTAGTGTACTAGGGAGATTTTGGGTTCCAACAAAGCCAATCAATATTAATCTTTTCAAAAATAAAAATCAAGGTAAGTGAAACAAAATTCCTATGGCTACGTTTCATTGTTTCTTAAAATCTTATTTTGTCAAACTTTTAATTTTGGGTTTAGGGTTGAGATACTTAAGAAAAATTAAGGAGGACTAAGAGGGAATTCACAATTTCACATTGTATAAGCATTTCTACCACTAGTAAACCAAATAAAGTTGTTAGGAAAGGTAGAGCAAAGTCAGATAAAAAATAAATTATGCTGGATTTCTTAAAACCCCAAGTTTCACTGATGAATACCATGATATTTATGATCCTACAGTCTATGGTAGGTGTACCTCAGAAATTATATTTTCATCTAAGAATAAGGCTGGAAACCAAATGCAAGTTAATAGTTTCAGTGCACCGTGGGTAATTGGATTAGGGTGCATGATGTTATATGAGGTTTTCCCTTGCCCAAAATTTATCATGGTTTGTGCCTAAAATTATGATGATAACAAAACAAAAAATGTTAATAAAGAAAGAAAAAAAGAGTTGGTATCCATTAATGTGGAAGAACTTAGAAAAGTGTTGGGGTTTACAACCAAAGAATTTGGAGATGTCCACATTGACCTAGAAAAGATTGCTAGTGATTATGAAGCAGTAGATGAAATGGACAAAAAATATTTCATAAATAAAATAGTTCAGGATAACATACAAGTTAGAAACAAATTGAAAGGTAATCATAATCCTCCTTATGATTTTGATATTTTTAGACCATGGGTTCAGGATACTATTTCCTGCTAGCATTTTACCTTGAACTAGATAGCAATTCAGAAGTCGGTGCAAGCCTCCTTGAAATGGTATAAAATATCTATTATGCTTTTCCATCTCAACCTATCAAATATAAATTTATTGAGAACATTGTAGAATCAATCCATGAATAATTTGTAATGATTAAAGGAGATGCACACTCAAATTCCACTAATAAATTTAGGTTCATAACCTACTTGTGCTATTTTTTTCTATTCAAATTTAGTGGAGTGTTTCAGACCAACAAGCTTTAGATTCAGCCCTATACTAATGCTGAGGAAAATAAAATGGCTCCAATATATGATTGGACCACTGAGATAAGGATGCATGATTCTCGAAGGAACTAAAGTCATTTTGTAGACTACTTTTTGGCTCCATTGCATTAAGAAATTACAAATACTCCAATGCCTAGATTTCCTATGTCATGTAGAAATTGCATTCAACTAGAAAAAGAAATAGAATTGGTTGATTGGTAGTTAAAGGAATAATATACTATGCTAAGATTTTATGGATCGAGAGTAGAGCCATACAAACCTCCAATATATGTGATAGAAAGGGTTTTTACATTAGAATTTTTAAGGTAGATGCATAGTACTAATGAACTACACTTTTTTGGTCAATAGAAGAAGAACTTATTTCCTTCTTTACCTTTTTCATGAGGAGGGCTCAAATTTGAGAGAAAGCATTTAGTGTGGCACATGATCTTTTGATTTTTTTTATTTTTGATGTTGTCTATTACTAGCAATATGATCCATGTGACAGCATTAAATCAATGATTGTGGCCAATAGGAATGCTACAACTTGAATTCAACATCAAAGTAAACCCTTGCTTGAAAACTTGAGAAACAAGGATTCTTCGGATGAGGTAAAAATAGAAATGGAGAAAAGTGCTATTGAGAAAGGTATTTCTTTTGAACAATTGTCAACAAAAAAAATGACATTGCACCGAAAGATAATTAGGAGGTACAATATTTTTTATGAAAAAAGTGATAAACCATCTAGTAGAGTAAAAATGCTAGATTCTCTAGATAAGGAATTTACAAATAAAAATTGTTCATGATAAAAAATTACTACCTTTTGGTCTATGAGGAAGGAGCTAGGTGAACCAAGAACTCTTGCAAACTTTGGAGATAACGGGGAAGATCATGACTTTAGAAAATTGTGGAATATAGAGAATCCCAATGATGGTGAATATCAAGAAACTGATGATTAATCTAATTATTATAGGGAAGAACAAATTTGTGTCAAACTTGGTTTAAGTGAGGCTGCAAAAGAAGCATATACTTCAGGAGCAAGTTGTAGCCAAAAAATGGGTTATGAAGGTGGTGGTTTGGGATCCCAAGGACAAGGAATTTGTATGGTAATAGATGCAAACCATAGAAAACATATTGATAAGTGAATCCTTGGAGCTGATAGAGTAGACCAAGGGCATACAAGTATAGTTGAAATAATTTCTTTTGTTAGAGCTTCAAATCCTAATCCTGAAGGTCAAATAGAATCACAACTTAGATATGCCCATGGTGGAGAACCTAGTGCAGCTACCTCTACCACTGGGCATGATGGTATGGGTAGTAGTACTAGTAGTGGTCAACATGTGCTACAACAAAAAATTAAACACAAGAGGAAAATAATACAAGATACCATACAACATGTGCTACAACAAAAAATTAAACACAAGAGGAAAATAATACAAGATACCATACAAACACCCAGTGATTATGCCTTTGAGAAAGAGCGCTTCTTTGAAAGAAAGCCCATGAATACAATGGTTCTAAGGAAAAATCGTTAGTGAAACCTCTAACAAAGTCGTGATATCGATGAATAAAAGTTTCGTGTTCAAGAAAAACTTTTCGACTTTGGTATAAAAAATTTATCTTTTTCAATAGCTTCTTATAACTGAGAGACTTCTTGGGCTTCTTAATCTTCTTCTCTAGGGACTTCTTGGCAAAAGTTGTAGACTTTCAGACCTTGAGCATAGAAAAAGACTACACTGAATGGCAGATTTTTCGGTTGTCAAAAAATTACCTATGTTCGGAATACAAATGTGCTAAATTTTTAGCAGATGCACTAAACTATCCAATCTATGCACTAGACTATTGCAGGTATGCGCTAAGAAAAAGCATGAATGTGCTGAAACAGAGCACAAATGCCCTAAAACAGAGCATGAATGCACTGAAACATAACACAGATGCCCTAAAATAGAGCATAAATGCACTGAAACAAAGCATAGATGCTCTAAAATAGACCAAGGATGTGCTAAAATATCCAATTACTACACTGAGACAGACATGTTTTGAAAATTTGATATTTTTGGATGATCTTTATCTGATTTAAATTTGGAAAAACACAACATATAGTGGAAAACAGTTGTTTGTAAATCTTAAAATCTAAACAAAGAGTGTATGTTCTTGAGATTTTCACGGGTATTGAACAAAATAAGCACTTCAGACAGACTCACTCTTATTTGTCAAAAAGGTCATCATAGCAACCACAACCCACATCTTAAATTGTGTCGACTCACACAACCATGTCACCGCCTAAAGCACGCCTGTGTTTTTGTCTTTTCTAGGTGTGTACTTAAGGTTAGATTTGTCGATCCCTTGAGCAAAAAATCCATGGAAATTATATGGTGAGTGTCTTGGGGGTAGATTCTTCCCTCCCCTTGCACTGTGATTATTATGATATTTGGATACTGACATGGTTGGCTTTCTACACTATGGTTTGTAGTAAAGGTATTTGTTCAGTGTGGCAATAGATAAACTCCCTTAGGAGACCTCCCAATCTTTAGAACAAAGATTTTGGGGATGGTTATCTTTCTCACTTCCATTGAATATGGGTTTCCCCAAAATTCACTTATGATTAAAGTGGGTTGGAAAACTTGGCTTTGGTTGTTCCCACTTAGGTCATTCCCGTAGGGTGAGTACTTTTTCCCACTACAACAGACCTTCTAAAGGATTTAATAAAACATCAAAATGCAAGAAATGAAAAAGGTAAGTCTGGTGTTTTGGTCACCCAGTAAAGGGGAGATCATAAACCTATTACCCATCAATCACAACAAACAAGTGGTTCATTTTTAAATCCAAATGAGCATTTTCTACACTAAGTGAAGATGTTGCTCCACAACAACCATTGGATTCATTTTAACCAAAATAATGTTTTGTGACTATCCTATGATTGATTAATTCTAGATTTAAGTGTCTATCCTAGGATTGCTTCATTCTTACTTAAGGCAGAAAAATAAAAATCTCTGTCCGCAGATGGCGTCAGAATCAGGATTTATTTTTACGCTCCCTGTATGCGCTAAAAGAACTGGTGAATGGGATAAAATAGTTAACAAATATGCTAAAGGAACAATCAGAGATGTGCCAAAACAGTCAGTAAATGTGCTAAAGTAACTAGAAAATGCGCTAAAACAGGTCATCAATGCACTAAAACAGTCCTCGTATGCACTAAAATGTAGCGTGTATGCGCTAAACCATGGCTCGTATGCACTAAACCGAAGGTTTAGTCCATCACCTGTCAGCAAATCTATAATAAAAAGATTAAAAACGGGGCAAGGCCCCATGATGGGCACCAAAAATGTGTGTGAGAATATGTGGACTAACTAAAATGATAAACCAACAACCAATGAAACATGAAATCAAAGGAAACTAATTAGAAAGATTAAAAAAAATCTAAATAACAACAGCTCCTTCAAAAGTGTTCCATTGTCCTCTATCTCCAAGGATTCGATGCAAGTTACTGGCTCTCAGTTGGTGTAAGCAGCAGCTTGTTGGAATGACAACTTAGGAGAATGATATTATGCAACAATGCATGTTTATTTGCTAAATGATTTAAACTATGATATGACACTAAGATGCTATGAACTTGAGATGCTATTCTAAAATTTTGATTCGAATGCAACTATAATAACTGCGCTAAATTCACAAAATCTAGGATGAAATCTACTCACAAAAGGGATGTATTTGTATATTTTTAGAGGCAAGAATCTAGTTGGCAAACATAAACAGTCAAATTCAAACATGTCAAGATGAACGATGAGAGATTTTAGAAGTTGAGAGAAATATGGAAGGTTGAGAGAATAATGGAGGAATGTTTTCAACCCACAAAACCATCCTCATTCAAAAATGGAAACAAATTGCCATTTGTCTTTTCATTTATGAAAGTTGGTTGAAAGTTGAGGATAAATCCTAACTAAATAAATAAATTTATTAAATTACATGTGACAATGAATTTAGAAGCTTCCATAATTAAATAATTAATATTTAATTATGTGAGAGGTGAAAAAGATGTGTAATTAAATATTTACAATATTTAATTATGTGAAACGTGAGAGTATTAAATTAAATATTTACAATATTCAATTTAAATATGGAGTGAAGGATGAGTTAGCAGAATATTCCATTATTTGAAAATTCAAATTTAGAATCATTATAATTAATATAAATAAATAATGAAATTTATTTAACTTAATTAAGAAGAAGATAGCAATAATTAAATAAACTTATTTAATTAATTAAACCAGAAGATTTAGAAAAATGAACAATATAAATAAATAATTAAATTTATTTATATGTAGATGACTTTAGAAGATTAATTAAATAATTCATATTTAATTAATTTGCAGGCTTGATTTATACTGACCATTCTCAGATGTATATAGGCTCATTATAGTTGCATTTCAAAAATATTTCATTTCAAAACAAAATTTCATTTCATTTCAAAAATTCCCTGATAGTGACTTGTAACCATTTGCCGAACAGGGGAAACTGCAACTGTAACAACCATCCAAAAGGGTTGCTAATTCTACCGATAGTAATCTCCACCACTAACGAAAACCTCCATTTCACATCGAGCAAAAAATGCAACAATATCATTATCGCCACAAAATTCAATACCCATACGCTACTTCTATCACCCAGAACCAACACTAGCACTAGATCCATAGTAGATAGGCCCACTCCGCATCTTGGCAACATCAACTAGAGAAACCACCACTCCTTCATCTTTGTCCTAGCCCGCCATTGAATATTCATGTCCACTGGGAGTTATCATAGAGATAGGAGAAACCACAAGCACCTCGTTCCCTGGGGGAGCCAGTTGGTTAAGAATCATGAGGTACTATCGATACCCAGAGTTTGTTTCGATCTCACTATCAGACGAGCTATCAGTGATAGCAATAGTGGAACTCTTCCTTTCATAGGAAGCTCGAACATACCAAATCTTTCTTCATATTCCCCTCACAAACCCTACAGGCTCCTTTTCTTTTGTCTTCACCACCTTTGCAGTTTTAGCTTGGCCCTTCAACCAAGAACCACCTTCGATATCAACTGATATAGGTTCCTTACCATGGCCATCGTCTATGCATCCATCCTTCAAAGTTGATGGACCCGCATGAGTGTTTTATTCATGTACCAGAACATCACCATGAGGATTCTGCAAGTTTAGCCTCAGAGATCTTTGCACCAGTAGTGAGGAAGCAGTTGGCTTACTCATCCTACCAGGATATGCAAGTTTATAACTCACACTAGAATAATCACCACTCTGCACAAACACAGAGAATTCTGATTCTTGATTGCGATGGCAAAAATGGTGACCCTAAATCTACATTTATTGAGAAATTTGGTGATTTCAATCATCAATGTTAAGTGCAAACACACACATGAACAAGCAATCATTTGTTCACCATTAACCTCCCAAGTGCATGGAAATTCACACATCATGCTTCATGATTACAAGAAGATAATTATTCACATGCACAGAGATCAATTTGAACACTCCTGAAGCACATACGCCATTCATTATCACTCTTCACAGAGAAATCATGGCCACCACATGCATGTTTCTAGTTTTTGAATATCAACCATTGATATATTGATGAGGTGGACGATCGAACAATCCTTATTAAATTGATTGCATTTGAATTTTTGAATATCATCGATCATATATTTCTGGCCAGTGGAAACTTACCAGTATGGCACCACTTAGTACATATGGGCTCCCCCTTTATTCATCGTGATAAGTAGAGGACATACATGTGTCAGCCTTCCACTGACCCCGTTTTGTTTTTTAAAACATTATTTTAATTGGGCAAGGTCAGTAAGGAATGGTGGAGATTAAATCTCGACACCGCTCCTCGACCGTTGATATAAAATAGGAGGCCGCAAGCCCCATAGTGGAGCCTTGGACCCACATACATGTAAGGACACATGTCCCCATCTCATAGACCTCACACCAAATAACCAATCAGTAGTTGAAACCAGCGGACCAGTGGGGATGACCCAGATTCTCTCCTACAATTGAATGATCTCAAAACCCGCACATGCAATAATGTTATTTCTAAAAGGTAGGGCCATGACTAGGCTAGTGAGAATTTGACCCTTTGGAAAGCATGAGTTAGACTTAAGTCATTTAGAAAATAAATTTTGGTTCGACTTAGGAAATATTTAAAATGGGCAACACGAGGGGTGACTGACACTCCTAGATAGAGGGTGTCAGTGAGAAAGTGCATTTGAAGCCTCAAGTGATGAATTAAATGACTGGTAAGAGGATGTGCAAGTCAACTTAAAATTAAAATTCATGAGGGTTTACGATGAAAACAGTGAAATGAGGGTTTTCGAAGGAAAAACCCTTCCCTATCTTTGGAGACAAAAACTCTGAAAACTTGATCAGACCCCGATGTCACTCAAAAATAGAAAAAATTTGGGAGCTCCATTAGTGGCTCATTCTCGCGGACATATACCCCCAATGGGTGTAGCAACAACTGAGAATCTCAAGTAGAAGCAAACCTTCAAAAAGGCACCAAAAACTAGGAAAAAAATAAAAAACCATATACAATGATTATGAGGGTATAGAATGTAGCTTTTATTGCCAATCTTAAAAGCCTCAATTTCTTAGGCTTCATTCTCTCAATTGGAGGCCAAATTGGCCCCACAACTTAGAAGCACTTCTTTCCTCTGTCAAATACCTTATCTTGTGTAGACTACAATGGATCAATATTTATACCAGGTGCCCCTGCACAATCCACTCCATCATAACCAACATGATCAACCATTTTTATGAAATTGTCTTGTCCATAGCTCAACTCTGATGTACTCTTGTTTGGTTGTATTAGAAAGATGAAATATCCATATTCCATTTTATCACCCCAGTCATCAGTTTTGTTCTCATGTTCAAACTCCATTTTAGGCTGAGAGCTCCCATAAACATGTTGGTATAGACTTTTCAAGCAATCCTTGGATATATCAAAATAGAAAGGTTCAAATTCAAGATTTTGTCCATAATGAAAATTAGGATAAAGAAAAAGGTCCAAGTATCCTGGTCTAAACAAATCAACACTCACATTATCTTCCACATTAGTGTTCTACCCATTTGATGAGAACATTTCTATAATTAGATAAAAAAGGTACGGAGCATCAGCAAAGAAACACCTGAACCCAATCTCTCATTGACCAATAACACATCCACCGCTGCTCACATCATTTAGTAGGTCTTTGCTTGGGTATGCATCATTTTCCTTTATACATGTGGTTAACCGTTCAACAACCACCTCACAACAATTATCTTGAACCATATGGGCATGAGTATAGTCATCAATTCTAATATCATTGTACTGGACAGTCACTGCCTTACCCATGACACTTTCGTTAACAAGGGTACTGCATTCTAGACCATTGTCATGAGGAATTCCATTCTTAGCTTCAAAATTTCCATTAGATAGATTACTGCCATGTACAATTGACAACATATCTAAATTACACTCTTGGTTATCATCTGATGCAGTTTTCTCATTCACTTGTGGGAAAGTGCTCTTATTAAAACTTGTACTAATGCATCCTTCCAATGAATAGGGAGCTAATGATTCAAGATTACCATCCCCAAGAATGGAAAAAACCCTAATGTCAACCTGGCTTTCATTCCTCCTTGCTTGACCTACATCAGCTCCGATATATTCATAGGTGATATTTGCCAAGGATTCATCAAGATCTTCAAGAAAGAGTGGATTATTCTTGCACTAGTAAGAATCATCATTTATCATTTCATCCAATGGTGAAGACTCATCATATAAGGGATTCTTCCACACCTTCATTGTTGTCTCACACATCCTTTCCTTCTCATCATAAGGGTTCCCACTCGAATAATAAAAGTACTCAAAATTATTATAATCACCTAAAGAACAAAGAGAAGATTTTTCAACATCATCTACATCATGTGCATTTAGTATTATTGACCCACATTCTAAGAACTCTTCACATGAAGAAAATTTTTCACTCCCAAGTAGATGCAACCTTTCAAGGCTATCGACATATCCTCTACTTGGAGAAAGAGATTCTATCTCTATCTCATAAGAATAATTATAATCAACAAATGACCAACCAAGCTCAGTCTCATCACCTTGGTCTTTGGGTTGTGACGTTACATTGACTACATATGCATCACCATCATTGACTTCACCATGATTTGAAATTACCTCTTTCCTTCTTTGTATTTCTTCAATTCCAAGGACATCCCAAGGGTACAAACCATGCATGATTATCTTGTCCTCATATTGGATATCTTCAATCTCATCACCACTACCAGAAATTGTATTTGTGTTGCTTGTGAACTGACAACAATGATCAATCAATTGTTCACATTCAATTACATTGTCCTCACTTGATTGCTCTATATTTTGATCTTCCTCAGCATGGTATTCATTGATGACATTCTGAGAAACAACATGTTGTATGTAGCCATACTTGATCTCTTCTACAATCCTTATCCAGTCCACTATTTGATCAAGACTATGAGGTCTCAAATCCTTTGATAATTTACTCAACCTTGGCTTATAAACCTCACAAAACAAGTCAATTCATATTAAATCATCAGGTCTAACACTTTTAGGTACATCTCTATTAGGATATCTAGAAATCTTGAGAATAAGTCATATGGTGATTCTTCTGCATATCTCTTCACTTTGTACAATTTCCTAACAAGGCGCATTGAATCAATCTTCCCCAAATCTTGTTGGTGTATGGTTGGGGTATGCCCAAGACCTGCATGTTGTGGAGATGGAAAATGAAAAGCATCTGAAGTATCTTTTTCTCGACAAACATGCCTGCTACCTAACCCTTTTGGCTCATCAGCTTGAATCCTATTGGAGCCATTCATATTAGTAGCCAAATCTCCTCTCATGGTTGAATATTTCAAATTGTTTTCAATATTCATGTTGGATTGATAAGCTTGTTGAAATGTAGTGGGCTCTTTATCTCTCAACATGTAACTCATCTTTCTATCAAATGCACCAAGATACACAACCAAATATTCAGCATCATTTGGTCTCATATTTTTAGGAATGTCCCTTATGGCCCTAGCAAATCTAAGATTGAAAGCATAGATCAATTCCTCTTCATTCCTATGGATTTCCATGAAGGTTTTCCTCAAAAAACATGGGTTGACTCCTCACAAAATTGACCCATGAAGGCCATCTTAAACTCATCCCAGGAGTGTATGGAGGATGCTGGCAGAAAAGAAAACTAGTCCCTCACATCTCCTTTCAAGGTCTAAACAAAAAGCTTCATGACCACATCCTCAAAGTTTATTTCATAATCTCCCATCATATCAACAAACTCCTACAAGTGTTTGCTTGCTGACTCAGAATTTTCACCATTGAACCTTGGTATTTTATTTTTGATTTTAGGTGGTACTATATTTGGGTAACCACAAATATTACCAAAATTAATAGCCCTGTACCTCTTGGCACTAAAATTTCCTTGATGTGACCAAGATGATTAATTATGCATGATTATATCAACACCCGCACTAGAGTGTGTGGTTTGACAATACATCTTACTACTCCTTTAGAATATTTGTTAATACTACCTTAATATTACACAAGGTAGCACAAATTCCTTTTGGAATTATGAACCTAATTCCTTACAATGGAAACCTTCTATCTCTACTTTGCATACATCATTCAACAATGAAATTCATGAATATGACAAAATTCTACATCCTTTTCAATTTCACTCTAGAATCATACAAAGAATACCACTCCCTTTCCCTATCTTAGTGCTATTTTACCAAATTGGGAAATATTTGTATCCTATATATTGAAAATTCCCACAAGTTAGTTACAAATGTGATAACGTTTTCTTCAAATTTATGAGAATACCTAGAATTTTAAAATAGCCATTCACCTTCAACTTTGAAACTTGTAGATCTGAAGCCTTGTTATATTCTTTATCATGTTCTTTGAGTCAGAGTCGCCACCTCTCTTCACAGAGGACTAATACTTCAAATGGGCATGTGCAAGATCATCATGGGAAAAGCAGGCCCTTAAGTGGCAATAAAATTCAGAAAAATCAGAGTTAGGCAACTTGATGTAAAAATTTGAATAAGTTAACTATATTATTTTAAAAATATTTAAGAATAGAATCTATTGCAAATTGAATGTAGTTTCTAAACTACTAGGTTTGTTTTTATATTTTAAAAATCTATTTGGTGAAATTTTGAAATTTCAATGCAATAGTACTTAAATTTCAGGGAAAAAATAAGAATTAGGTGTCTGTCTGACCACCCTAACCACAATAAAATGATAATTATTTTTTATAATATTTTAGATATAAGTAGAAGACTCATGTCCCAATGTGATGCATATTTTTTTGTAATTATTTTCCAAGTAAATAATTAATTATGATTTTTTTATTACCTTTTAAAAAATATAAAAACTCGTACGTGTGACCACCTTAACCTGGTCAAAACTTCATGAAATTCAATTTTCTTTTTTAATCCTATGATATGTGAAGCATAGAATGTTACGCATATTTCATATTCAAAAAATGTGATACCCTTTGAAAGCTATAGATGTTTTTCAATTAGCCTATTAATCAGGACTTTAGTCATAATTCAAATAGAAAATGAATAATAATTATTTATTAAATTCAAAGTAAAGTATAATTTATGGGTAAATGCACCAAGATGGTTCCCAAAAGGGGGACTTAAGTGGACAACTTTTTTCTGAAATAAGGAAATATTGACCTTGGACATGAAATTGAGGATAGTTACACTCAAAATTTTGAGATAGAACAAAAACAAGGATCGAAGTGCTCTGAGTCTACTTTCTAAACTACTAATTTATTTTTAAAATGGTTGATATTAAGGGGTTCAAAAGAGGGACGTACACAAATTGGTGTTTTTTTTTTCAGAAATACATAACATAGCAACTCTTGTACGAACCTCGTACAGTGAACTTTTTTTTAGTATTTTTAAAATCGCAATGGTCAGATGTTAGCTAACAGTATGTATTTGATGCATGATTTTTTTGATAATTTTTTAATGAATATTTGATTTTTTACTAATTTTCGAAGTGGACACTTCCTAAAAAATAGAATTTTGGCCGTGCTACCCCTACAAATTCTAGAAACTAATTGAATTTTTTTAATTTTTTATTTTTAAAATTAGTAGAATGGAGTCTAGTTTCTAAAAATGTAATTTATTTGAAAATTTGATGAACGGTTAATTTATAACGAAAAAAATACCAAACACTACTTTTTGGCAAAAAAAAGACATACAAATAAAATAAATTATGGATGAAAGGCTTAACATTTTTCAGAAAGTGAAAAAAAAAATCGTTGGATAGCTAAGAGAGAACCCAACATTACCCATGTGTTTGATATCTTTGATATTGAACCATGTGCAATCGTGACGGTGAGCACAAACTCGATTATATGAAATATGGTAGATTTTCTAAAAACACGTCTTTGGTAGTTGGGAATGCCCTCCAAGCCTTTGGGTTGGTATTCCAAGGAAAATACCAATCCTAAGGGTCAATAATTCCCAAAGCAAGATATAACGCACCCGCGTTATATCTCAGTTTTGACATGGTTTTTGCTTCTATGGGAAACATGTCAACTAAGACACAACATGAATGCATTATAATGTGCTCGTGTTATGTCTTCCTTTATATTGAAATTATGCTGATATATTTGTATGTTTGTATGTACATGTATGCTTGTATTTCATGTATGTATGCATGTGTCAATGCTTGTATGTATGTAAGATTGTATCTACACATGTATGTATGTATGCTTGTATGGATGTAGGATTATATGTACATATGTATTATGCTTGTATGTATGTGTTTACATATGTCTTTAGAGGGAGGGATAATTTAGAGAGAGAGATTTTGGAGAGCTAGAGAGGGGGTGGAAGTGAGAGTTTAAGAGAGAGGGAGTGGGAGAGAAGGGGTTGGATTGAAAGGAACTTAGCTAGGTAGGGTGGGAGGGATAGTGAGAGGGAGAGAGAGAGGGGGGCTGGGAGAGAGAGGGAGAGAGAGAGACAAAGAGAAAGAGAGAGTTATGTAGGTAGGGTGCCAAAGGGAGAGACTTGAGACTGTGAGGGGGGTGAGAGGGAGTGTGAGAGAGAGGGAGTGGGAGAGATAGGGAGTGTGAGTGAGAGACCTGAGAGAGGGAGAGGGTGTGGGAGGGAGTGACCTAATAGAGGTAGAGAAAGAGGCGGGTGGAGTGAGAGGGACTTATCTAGGTAGGGTGGGAGGGATAGATAGAGAAAGGGGGAGAGACCGAGAGATTGTTAGCTAGGTAAGTTGCTAGAGGGAGAGATCTGAGAAAGACAGGGGGTGGGAGGGAGAGAGAGACATTAGAGAGAGGTAGAGAGAGGGAGTGGGAGAGAGTGGGATAGAGTGGGAGTGACATAGAGAGAGATGGATAAAGGGAGAGAGAGAGGGTGGTAGGGATTGATTGAACGAGAGGTACGTAGAAAGAGGGAGCTGGTAGATATAGATAATTAGAGAGGGTAGGAGGGAGGGAGGGAGGGAGAGGTGAGATGTATAGATAGAGAGAAAGTGATAGGGGTTGAGGGTATAGGGTTGATGGTTTCTAGGGTATTAGGGTTTAAGGTTTGAGGGTTGAGGGAATAGGGTCGATGGTAGAGGGTATTTGGTTGAGGGTATAGGGTAGAATATTTAAGGGTTTAGGGTTAAGGGTTTACTTGGTTGAGGGTAGAAGGTTTAGGGTATAGGTTTGAGGGTATATGGTTGAAGGATTAGGTTCAGGCTCCAATGTAAGGGGTAGAGGGTAGAGGGGTAGAGGGTTTAGGGTTTAAGGATTGAGGGATGAGGGATTAATGGTTGAGGGTTGAGAATTGAGAGTTTGCAGTTTAATGAATAGGGTAGAGAGTTTAAGGGTTTAGGGTTTAGGGGTTGAGGGTTTAAGGTTGAGGGTTGAGAGTTGAGAGTATAGGGTATAGGGTATAGGGTCGAGGGATTAGGGTTGAAGGTCCAATATATAGGGTAGAGGTTATAGGGGTTGAGAGATTAAGGGTTGAGGGTTTAGGGATTAGGGTAGAGATTTTTCTTAGTTTTAACGGTGTAAGGGTTGAGAGATTATGGTTTTGGGATTAGGGTAGAGGGTAGAGGGTAGAGGGTTTAAGAGTTTAGAGTTTAAGGGTTGAGGGTTGAGGGTTGAGGGTTGAGAGTTTAGGGTTGAGGGTTGATGAATTAAGAGGGTATAGAGGTTGAGGGATTAAGAGGGTATAGGGTTTGAGTGATTAGGGTTTAAGAGTTGAGGGTTTAGGGATTAAGGTTTAAGGGTTGAAGTTTGATGGATTAACACGGTATAGGGGTTGAGGAATTAAGAGGGTATAGGGGTTGAGGGATTAGTGTTTAAGGGTTGAGGGTTGAGATTTGAGGGCTAAGGGTTGAGGGCTAAGGGTTGAGGGTTGATGGATTAAGAGGGTATAGGGGTTTATGGATTAGGGTTTAAGGGTTGAGGGATGAGGGATGAAGATGGTATAGGGGTTGAGGGATTAGGCTTTAATGGTTGAGGGTTGAGGGACTAAGAGGATATAGGGATTGATGCATTAGGGTTGAAGGGTTGAGGGTTTAGCGTTGAGGGATTAAGAGGCTATAGGGGTTGATGGATTAGGGTTGAAAGGTTGAGGGTTGAGGGTTGATGAGTTAAGAGGGTATAGGGGTTGAAGGACTAGGGTTTGAGAATTGACGGTTGAGGGTTGAGGGATAAAGAGGGTACAGGGTTTGAGGGATTAGGGTTTAAGGGTTGATTTTTCAGGGTTGAGGGTTGAGAGATTAAGAGCGTATAGGGGTTGAGCGATTAGGGTTTAAGGGTTGAGGGTTGAGGGGTTAAAAGGCTATAGGGGTTGAGGGATTAGGGTTGAACGGTTGAGGGTTGAGGGTTCAGGTTTGACTAATTAAAAGGGTAGAGGGGTTAAGGGATTATAATTTAAGGGTTGAGTGTTGAGGGTTGAGGGTTGAGGGATTAAGAGGGTATAGGGGTATAGGGATTAGGGTTTAAGGGTTGAGTGTTGAGGGTTGAGGGATTAAGAGGGTAGAGGGGTTGAGGGATTAAGGTTTAAGGGTTGAGGGTTTATGATTGTGGGATTAAGATGGTATAGGGGTTGAGGGATTAGGGTTTAAGGGTTGAAGGTTGAGGGTTGAGGGTTGAGGGTTGACGAATTAAGAGGGTATAGGTTTTTAGGGAATAGGATTTGAGGGTTGAGGGTTGAGGGTTGAGCGATTAAGAAGGTATAGGGATTGAGGGATTAGGGTTTAAGGATTGATGGTTGAGGGTTAAGGGATTAGGGTTTAAGGGTTGAGGTTATAGGGGTTGAGGGACTAGGGTTTAAGGGTTGAGGGTTGAGGGTTTAAGAGGTTATAGTGACTGAGGGATTAGGGTTTAAGGGTTGAGGGTTGAGGGATTAATAGGGTATAGCGGTTGATGGATCAGGGTTTAAGGGACGAGGGTTGACGGTCGAGGGATCAAGAGGGTATAGCGGTTGAGAGATTAGGGTTAAAGGGTTGAGGGTTGAGGTTTGACGAATTA
>CM021100.1:373469147-373565224 GCA_007115665.2 Sequoiadendron giganteum | reverse complement strand
CTATCTCCATATGTCCCTCTCCCTCTCCCTCTCCTCTCCTCTTCCTCCCTCCCTCCTCTCCCTCTTTCTCTCCCACTCTCTCTTCCTCCCTCTCCCTCTCCCTCTCTCTCTCTCTCTCACACATACACACACACTCACCTCTATCTCCTCCACTATAACGGTACAAGGGAGAGATATAGAATTAGGATAGAGGGTATAGACAAAGAGGTAGAAAAAAAAATATATTAAGAAAACCATATTTCATATAATGCATGCACGTTTTGAAGAAGTAGAGATGTTACTATTTTAGGAAGAAATAAAGTGCTCACGTTATAACATGAGAATATTTTTTATTCCTCTAAAAATGGTGTAAAAGCTCAATATAGTTGTTATGTCAAGGCCCACAGTCTACATATTCTCCTAGTTCAGCATGTGCTCCAACAAAAAAGTACCTTTTTGATGATGTTGTGAAGTGTGCAAGCATTTTTTTCACATTACACCACCTTTTCCATGATCTTTCTACCACCTTTGCATGAAATAGTAGAGTTTCCATGTTGAAATACATATAATATCAATTGAACTTTGAATTCCATTGAAAACTGATATACAATTGAAGTTTGGAGGGGAACAAGCTTTTGAACAAGTCAAATTGTTGTGGAGTTTAAAGAAAGAAGAAGCTAAGGCTACATAGTTGGGTTGAACTCCTCCATTTGAATGTCTGGTTTTTTAGGTATGTGAATTCTTTACACATTTTATTTCATTCTATAGTGGCTTGCTTTCATTTTTGTTTGTCGTTATAACCTTACATTGTCAATGCACATTTTAAATTACACAATTATATATACTTGCCAATTACCATTTTAAACTTGATGCATAGCATCTACCAGGATCCACAAATCATCAAGGGTACCTCTAACCCTACCTTAAATTAAAGAAGATCAACGAACAACCTCAATCATCTTTTCCTCAAAATCCTTCAATTTCACTTGATTTCATATTTCCACAAAACATTAGAACTTGGTTTCAACTCTTTTTCAGACTCAAAAACAGATTAACCATCATAAAATTAATTGTAACATAGCATAAAGGTGATTAGAAACTCATAACCATTTAATTCATTCATGATTCACTAATTCAAGAACTCAATGTTCTAACCTACATGGATAAATAACAAAAAATCATGGAAGGTAACTACCAACCTTTATCCAGACATCCCAGACACTATAATCAGCATGTTATTAATTGAAATAAACCAAATACACATTCCAAATATCTCACCAAAATTAATTCTTTGAGCATGCTTCCCCTAGTAGTATTTGAAACCCATGGAGGAGGGGCACCTACAACCATGTTTCAAAATCTACTTTGGTGACAATATGTCTTAAGGTATGTGGGTGAGTTCAAGAGTTTTTAGATGATTTTTCATAAATTTAATTGAAAATAAGGTCTAAATAGACCAATATTTCATGTATTTAGGGATTTTGTGAGTTTGGTGATCAAATGTGCAAGTATGCACTCTTGCTTCAAAAAATTATCAATTTTGCCATATAATCTTTGAAGGAAAGTTATTCAAATTGTAAATGGAAGTGCAAGAAAAGAGTCTAGAAGTTGTATTAGAGATGAAATAAAGGTGTTTGAGTGGTCTTAGGTGTCTTGGACAACAAAGTTCCATAATGCTGCTTATTTAGCAAAAGTTGTCAATGTTAGCAGTTTTAAAGACAAATGAAGGTCTTGGTAGTTAACAGATGGTTATAGGTTGGTTATGGATGTGGATCATTTGGATAATGTCCTAAAATTGTATTTAAAAAACTGTTATGGCCTCATTCAAGAGGTTGGTGGAGTTTGAATAAGAAACAAACTTGCATTTACACTATTTTTCTGAAGATCTCACTGGTTTTTGTGTGTTTGCAGACCCTGCACGGACTATACAGGCTTAGTAATGGTGTGAAATTGATATTATTCCATAAATTAATATTCCTACTTTAATTTGGCTCCCTTTGAAGAGGTTTTCATTAAACTTTGTGCTTGGAATCCATTAAATTTCTAGAAACTGGGTTCTTAGACAGTCAAGGGTTTGAGGGATATTTAATGTCTTAGATGGAATCCAACCTATTGTGATATATGTGACTTAGTAGAGTGACCATGTAGGATGCACTTACGATGTTCTTAGGATTAGAGAAGAACAAGTTTAAAGTTTCCTCATGAATGATGTTGGTTTAAGGGGAAATACCTTATTTTCTCATAGAAAACAATGGTGCAGACCTAAGAAAGAGGGGTGCAGCATTGCCGAAGGGTAGATGATGGTTCCTTAAGCTTGGGTGGATCAATACAGAGTTGTATGGGGAGATGGTTTGAATTGGTAAGTTCTATAGGGTAAAGTTTCAATTAGGAGGCCTAAAAACGCCTATTTCCTAGGTTCTAGAGAGGGTTTTGAAATTTGTTGATGGAATGAGTACTTGGGGTCCTCAAACCTTGATAACTGTTAGTTTTGAAACCTAAGACAAGATTATTTTTGGTAATGGAGGCCTGGTGGTGGGTTCTTGAGGGGGTCCCTTTTTAAAATTAGCTAATTTGGGCCCTATAACAATGGAATTTGTCATTTTGAGGAAAGTGTCTTAAAAGAGTAATATGTGGATTTTTTATATGTCTCATACCACTAAAATGGATATCTAGATCAATAAATTTTTTGACAGGTGTTTTGGGAGGTTTGTGAGAAAAATCCCTAAAACTGGTTTGTGAAGCCTACAAGGTAATGTCGGGTCAAAAGTGGCTTTTAGAAGAGTTTGTTTGATCTTCTTTTTGTAGGTGGTTGAATGTCAAGATGATGACATCTTGAAGGTATTGAAACTATTTTCCTGCATCAAATTTCAATTTGGAGTCATAATGAAGAGTCATGGTTGATAGGTAACCTTGTTGTCCTGTTGAGTCAATTGAATATTGATGTCTTGGTTGGCATATTTTAGAGAATTTGTGTCAATTTGTATCTTGGGTTCCCACCACTCTGAATAAACCCGATTCTAGGCACACAACATACATCAGAACTAGGGGTGACTTCTTTCGACTATGTTTGACTTCCAATAAGCCTACCTAGCAAAAGGCTTCCCAATTACCCCAAATTTTCAAAGAAAGTACCTTTTAAAGGTGAGGTTTCCACTCAAACACCAAGAATAGTCAATTTTCATGATACCAAACCACCAATTTCATGATTAATTTTCCCACATGAGGTCATTACCCTAATGTCCCAAGAAACCCTCCAAAACACAAGCAAAAATAAGGGTTTTCAAGGATTTCACAACTTCGAGCCTCTCCCATTCCTCCCAAGGGTCCAAACACTTTCCAATACATTTGAAAAAACATACCAAACACTCACAATTCCATTACACTCATTATTTTTCAGAATCACAATCATGGTTATTCAGTTTCACATAGAAATGTGCTTTGGCCAGCCTAGTGCATCACTCCACCGACCAAACCCATGCTCTTCGAGACTCCCAAACATATTTTAAATTTAAATTATTATGTTACACACCAATCCACTAAGTTATAGATCCATCACAGTGGGTGGATTGGTGAAAATCAATACATTATAGCCTCAAACCCTTACACTGTCAAAATAGGGAAGACTTGGAGAAACGACTAAAAATCTCTTCTAAAGTGCTATTAAGACACCAAACCTTATTCAAGTGAATAAAAATTCATGCATAAATTATCTCCCAAACCTTCAAGGCATCACAACCCTGTACGGGTCCGTACACAAAGAAAGAACACAGGAAAACACAGGAAAATCACAAAAAATAGATAATTCCTTTATTTTATTTTATTCAAATATTGAAGAGAAGCTTGAATTTGAGAATTTCCATGATATTTATCTTATTTCACTTCAAACTCAACTCCCCCAATGTATCTAACTATTTTTGTAACCTCTTAACTAACTTATCTCTTCACAACTTTGCCAAAATTTGCAATTTTTTGCAAATGTCAAGCCAAATCTCCCCCCTAAATATCTAGAATGGCTCAAAAGAACTAAATAAATATTAAGAGTGGTATCATAGACCTTATTTAACATATATCATTATCTTACACTCATAAACAACAAGAATCTTACTTTTACCCATCTTCACATGCACCAAAAACCCTCCTTTTTACCCAAGAAACTAGTGGTTTAATAAAAAAAAACTCATCCAACCCATTTAAAATCTTATGAATACTTCAAATAGGTCTAAAATGTTGTGAAAAAATTAAATTAAACAAGAAACCATGCTTCCCCAACTCAAAACACACTTTAGCATATCAAAACCACTCGAAATCTCATGGAAAACTCAAAATTTCAGTATAGGGATTCATGCCCAACACCCTTTTCATTAAATGGTGCTCCTGCACTATGTATGCTTCCACAGTTTGTATACATATATATGACATAAGCTGAAATTTTTTATGCTTTTCCATGCTTCCATTTTGAGCCTATCTTGCAATCATGGCATGCCACGTTACAACTTTTCTTTAAGGCATTCTAGATTGAAAAAAATCATGTCACCTTTGTCTATGCTAGGTTAACTTTTGTACAGGATGATTGTAAGTATTATTTAAATGAAGCCTTGAATGACATATATTTTTCAATTAACTTGAATGGATACATTTTTTAGGAACTAATATTCATCTCATTACCATAGTACAGATAAAATTATTCGCCATGCCGAAGAAAAAGACAAAGAGGAAACTAACAGACGAAGAGAACGAAACCTTCAAAGAAAAGGAGAGAGTTTGGGTAGCGGCATATTGTGAAAAGAATAAATTGGAAATGATTGATGAAAACAAGCCAATTGAAGAGGAAACTCAACCATCAAAAAGAGAACAGAAATTGGTAGCACAAAAGGCACGAATGCAAAAGCATCATTGTAAGAAAGATTCAGATACCGTAGTTGGAGAAACACCCTCTACGGTAAGTGAATATGAAGGGACACCATTAAGAACAAGCGAATATGGAGAGAAACCATCTAGAACAAGTGAATATGGATGGACACCATCTACTACAAGTGAATATGGAGGGACACCATCTACCGCAAGTGAATATTGTTGGGCACCATCCAACACATCTCAAGTTGAGAGTACATCATCACTCGGATTTGAAAAAGAAGTTATGCCATCATCCCCATGTGAACCTCAAGGTATGTCTTCTTCTCCACCCTTGATCAAAGGTGCACAATCTAGCCCACTTCAATTAAATATTGATGAAATTCCTAATGTTGAGATGTATGTACCTAGGAGAACACCACCTAAAATTTTGTGTAGAAAGCCAAAGTATTTGATTAATATTCATGATGAGATTTTGCAGCACATGGAAGGTAATATTTCAACACGCACTTGTAGAAGATATGTTGATAAGATTTGGGAACGATTCTTTGAAAGGCTAAATGAGACTGCAAGATGTCAACTATTTGTTGAAATGATGCGGGGTGTAAAGTATAGGAACATCATGAAGACTCTTAGGTTGAGAACATCAAATGCATTGAGTGAAGACACTATTGTGAAGAATCTAATGGATTCTTATGAGAGTGTGGGTAAGACCTCATGCTCAAAGGATAGTAATGTCACCCGACATGTCATTACATTGACTTTGGTAAGCTTCCAAACAAGTAGATCTCGTCTCATTAGAAAGACGACTGAACAAACAGGAATTAGTAGAATTTTTTTATCAAGAGCCATTCAAAGGCGGCAAAGAATTGAGGGTAATGATTCAAATTAATTATGGGCATTCTCAGCGAGACTATCACGAAAAGATAAAGAAGTTGTTGAAGCCTTGAGAACACTAATTGAAGAGTATTGGAAGAATAACACAAGGCCATCTCCGAATCAAAGGGATGTGGTAAGAAGGAGAATCGGTAGTCTGAATCGTGAGCCACATCCAAAGCATTTTTTGGATGACTCAAACCCAATTTTTTCAAAAATTTGAAAATGATTATCCTCAAATTAGTATTTCTCAAAGATTTTTTGAAATTCTTAAACCTTTTTATGTCAAGATAAATCACACATGCACTACTTCTTGTTGTAGACTACATATTGAATTTTCTAACCATTATGATGTTTATCATTCTATATGTTTATATTTGCATACTAATGATGTTTTCCAAGATTGTGGCATAGAAGCCCCACCAAAATCTTCAAGAGAGTTCTTATCATTAAAATTATGTGAAATAGAGGATGGCCAAATATTCTACAGGACAACATGTTTGGATGGTTCATGTGAGCATTGTGGTGGCTTCCAGGGTATGCTAGTATGTCAACATATGGAAAACAAAGATGAGGTGGGATAAAAACTAGTAGAGTTCGAGAAGTATAAAACAGTGGCATATACTACAAAAGATGGGTCTCAAGCAAAAAGGTGTGATTTGGTTATTGAGAAGATTCTAGTGTACCAGTTTATGTCCATGTTTCGTGACAATATATTGTTTGAGTATGCAATGCATACCCATAGAGCCCGATGGTTGGATACACAATTCAAGCTATGCATGGACACCTTTCCAGTTGGAAGCATAGTATCAGTGGTTGAATTTGTGGAGAACTACACTCTACAGCCACAATGTGAGGTGTAGTCACAATATTACAACTCCACACAAGTTTCTATATTTATCCACATAGCATTCATTCATGCATATGATAGTACAGATGACCAAAGGAAGGTATTGAGGGAGTACCACTTTTACACTAGTGATGATAGCACACATTCTCCAGAGTTCATCCAAGGTTTCTTCCAGATTTTCTACAATGGTTTTGCTTAGAGGGGCATAAAATATGACTGACATATAATATGGTCTAATAACTATGCAACACAGTTCAAGAACTCGTGCATGTTCTACTCGTTGTGTAGGATGCATGCCATTATAGGTGTTCAACATATGTGCAACTTTTATGAGGCCAGACATGGAAAGGGGGAGCATGATGGTGTAGGAGCATGTGTGAAAAGGGCATTAGCACGAGAAGAGTTAAATTATAAATACAGTGCAAAGTTGACAAATGCATCATCAATCGTTGAGTGGTGTAATGCTTCAATGGGTCCAGGTAATGAAGGTACGTCTTAAGTTCATAGATTTTTTTGGTTGATGGATGATACTAGCATTGCACCATATGAAGACTATTGTACACTAACAGGATCGAGTGAGGTACACTCTTGCCTTAGCTCAAATGAAGGTTCATGGAGTATCAATACATGAAAGATGGCATGCTTTTGTTCTTCATGTACAATGCAAGCCTGGAATGATTGTGAGTCAGGGGAGTGGCTTGACAAATGGTTGACAAGTTATCTTAGCCCACTTCACATGTATCGCCCTCCGACGGCATTGGAAATGACATGGATAGAATCATTGGTCGACTTTGACCATGTATCAGATCTAGTTCAACTAGGTGATATATCTACTTGATTAGTTGTTTAAATTCCATATCGTTATCTTACTTTGTATTGTATTCGTAATGTTGACAAATTTCAAGAGATTTTCTACACATCAATGCAGGGCATGTTTATGCAGTTATTGCAGATGAAGATAATGAAGAGGGAACAAACTATTACTTGTTTCATTGTGTTGAGGCCAAAAATAAATTGGAGGCCCCAGTTATAGATGGATAAAACATTGAATACCCTACAGGCTCAGTTGTGGTTACTCGAGTATGGCTTAGAAGGTACCCACATTCGAGTGTTAAACATTAGCTATTTTAGGACTTTGACACACATCGTAAGATTCTTCATTACTCAAACCTTGTTGTGGCATCCAATGTTCGTTTGACCAAATATGGGGGTAGACCTTTGAACTAGAATTTGTGGAAGGTCTGTGAGTTTGACCATCAGGCAAGACTTGACACAATAAAGAGTAGAGCAAACTCGGATGGTTTGTTGGATTAATTTGTAAGTATATGCACGTTAATTTTTTTGATGCCAATGCTATCATCTTCTTTTACTTTACGTATTTTTAAGTAGCATAATAAATAGTGATCAGTGTCCCTTTGCAAGAAATGCATATATATGAGCCATCCTAGAGAATGTCAGCCAAAAAAGCAATGCAACATCCTTATTTTGATGATCTTGACAAATCTCAATCATGATTTTAAGCCATTAGAAAAGTCTGTGCAAAGCTTGGTGAGGGAATTTCAAGTTATTCATTTGAAGTTAACCTTATCATGAGCAGCTATGATGTAGACATTATAAGAGCATCTGAAATTTCAACTTACTCTATTCATGAGAGGTGTTGTGTGCAATAGGTATGTTGGAATTCCCAGTGAAGATGTATGACCAGGAGTGACTAAGTTGTGAGACTTGCATGTCTATCTATAAGTGCCTTCCATATATTTTTATTTTATTTCCATTTTGGATGCTCTTTCTTTTTCTCTTTTACTTTGCGTATTTGTAAGTAAACTACTAAAAATTGATTGATCTCTAGTTGCAGAAAATGTTGATTTATGAGCCATCAAAGAGAATCTCAGCCAAAAAAGCAATCCAATATCCTTATTTTGATGATCTTGAAAAATCTCAATTTTGATTTCAAGCCATTATAAAAGAGTGTGTGAAGCTTAGCGAGGGAATCTCAAGTTACTCAATTGAAGTTAACCTCATAATGAGCACCTATGATGTAGACATTTAAAGTGAATCTCGAATGTATGAGTGACATTATAAAAGATCTATGTGAATGAAGTACCTAAGGCATTGTAATGATATTTACTTACATAATGAGATTTACTCAAATATTGTAATTTTGGAGTTCATGTTTGGTGTAGTAGCGCCTTGTTCTGTAAATGCCTTCAATAGGAAAATTTGCAAAATTTGAGTTTTGAAATGTAAACAATGTGAAAAAGGTCATGTAAAGGTGATATATAATGTATTCAAAGTCTCAAAGAGGTAATTAGGTGATTAAAGAAGTGATATAAAGCATGTAAGGTCGAGAAAAACAAAGATCTTTTGTATTCTTCAATATTTACAATCAATAAAGTCCTTATTTTAGTGATTTTATGAGTTTTTCAAGTTGTTCATTAACTTGTACGGCCTGTACAGTAGTTTAAGGTAGAATAGTGAAGTATCTTTCATTTGAATCTATTTAGGAGGGTATCCATTGAGTTTAACATTAGTTTGAACTGATTTTTCTCAACTTGGTCTGTAAACCAATAATGTCTACTCCATCGAATTTGGTAGTTTAGATCAGTGTCCAGTAAGTTAGTATTAGGATTTTTTAGGTGTGTGTGTGTTTATTTGTGAAGGGGAGTTCAAGAAATAAAGGTGGAGTTGCTGCTAAAGGGTTTTATGATGAATTTTCAAGTGAAAAGAGTGGCTCCAAGTGGTGTTTTGAGGAAATCTTCTCAAATGACATCACAAACACATGACTAATCTAGATAGCTATTATTGAGTTACAACACATACTTAAAATTCAAACAAGACTATCTTGGAACATGTGCATCAAAAATGACCTTCTTCATTGTCCTCATTAGGCTAACTAGGCCTTATTTACAAAGGAACATACCTTTAAACATTCAAAATCCCCTTAACTTGTTGGGACTGCAATTACCATGTATCCAAACCCTCAGATCTGCAATTTTTCTCAAGACAAACTCACTCCACCATGCCAAACCAAAACCCTTATTTTATGCTAGTATAAGGAGGGTTTATTGAAAGGAATGGTTCCAAACCTTACCAGAACATGCCACCACCTTAGACCTTCTTAAAATCATTTGAAAAAACTCAAAAGACAATCACCCAACCTCTACATGCAATATTTTATCAAACCCTAGGGTGAAACCTCATTTTTCATGCCCTTGTCCATCAAAATCTATAGGGGCAGCAAAACAAACCCCATAAAACTTATTGCATTCCACTTAGAAATTTCTCATCTGATCCTACAAGATTTTTTTGGGCCCCTCTAGAAAAACCTCTCTCGGTTTTGGCTATCTCGGAGTGGTTTTCCCGTGGCAGCGGATTTTCACTTGATGGAAAAAGTGTCAAATTCAAGCTGTGCAAAGTTGCAAAGTGGTGCGAATTTCTCTTTGCAACTCATGTGACCAAACTAAATGCTCCAATGCATCTGAATAGGTATATTTACACTAGGCATGGTCTTGTTTTACACTGAAACATGCGAAACTGCTCTGAGCTACATTCCACCAGATCGATCCCTTAAGGGTCTAAAGTGCAAAATGGCTGAAAACATCAACATGCTATTACTCGGGTATCGTGAAGCTTCAAAAATTATCATCTAATCCTATAGGATTGCATTGGGCCCCTCTACAAAAACCTCTCTCAGTTTTGGCTATCTGAGAGTGGTTTTCCCATGGCGGTCGATTTTCACTTGATGTAAAAAACATCAAATGCAAGCAACGCAAAGTTGCAAAGGGGTGCAACTTTTGTTCTGCAACTTTTGTGACCAAGCTAACTATTCCAACATGTTTGAATATGTTTTTTTATGCTAGGCATGGTCCTCTTTTGCACCGAAACATGCGTAATCACTTCGAGCTACGTTCCACTGGATCGATCCCTTAAGGGTCCAAAGTGCAAAATGGCTGCAAACTTCATCATGCTATTAATTAGATACCATGATTCTTAGAAATTTATCATCTGATCCTACAGGATCGTGTTGGGCGCCTGTATAAAAAACTCTCTCGATTTCGACTATCTTGGAGTGGTTTTCCCGTCGCGACGGATTTCACTTGATGGAAAAAGTGTCAAATTCAAGTTGTGCAAAGTTGCAAAGTGGTGCAACTTTCGCTTTGCAACTTGTGTAACCAAACTAATTGCTCCAACGCATTCGAATAGGTATGTTTATGCTAGGAATGGTCTTTTTTTGTACAGAAAGATGCGAAATCGCTCTGAGCTACGTTCCACCGGATCAATCCCTTAAGGGTCCAAAGTGCAAAATGGATGCAAACTTCAACATGCTATTACTCAGATACCATGATGCTTAGAAACTTCTCATCTAATCCTACATGATTGCATTGGGCGCCTCTACAAAATCTCTCTCAGTTTTGGCTATCTCGGAGTGGTTTTCCCATGGCGACAGATTTTTACTTGATGGAAAAAGCATCAAATGCAAGTAGTGAAAAGTTGCAAAGTGGTGAAACTTTTGTTCTGCAACTTGTGTGACCAAGCGGACTATTCCAACATATTTTAATAGGTATTTTTAAGCTAGGGATGGTCCTTTTTCGCACTAAAACACGTGGAATCACTCTGAGTTCTATTCCACTAGATCGATCCCTTAAGGGTCCAAAGTGCAAAATGGCTGCAAACTTCATCATCGTATTACTCGGATATTGTGATGCTTAAATTTTTTTCGTCTAATCCTACAAGATCACGTTGGGCCCCTCTAAAAAAAATCTCTCATTTTTCGCTATCTTGGAGTGGTTTTGTCGTGGCGGCGGATATTCACTTGATGAAAAAAGTGTCAAATTCAAGTTGTGCTAAGTTGAAAAGTGGTACAAATTTCACTCTGCAACTCGTGTGACCAAGCAGACTATTCCAATGCATCTGAATAGGTATGTTTATGCTAGGCATGGTCCTCTTTTATATTGAAACACGTGGAATCGCTTCGAGCTACATTCCACCGGATCGATCCCTCAAGGGTCCAAAGTGCAAAATGGCTGCAAAGTTCAGCATGCTATTACTCGGGTACCGTGATGCTTAGAAACTTCTCGTCTGATCCTGCAAGATTGTGTTCGGCCTCCCTACAAAATAATCTCTTACTTTTGACTATCTTGAAGTGGTTTTCCCGTGGCGACGGATTTCCACTTGATGGAAAAAGTGTCAAATTCAAGCTGTACAAAGTTGCAAAGTGGTGCAACTTTCATTTTGCAATTCATGTGACAAAACTAACTGCTCCAACGCATCCCAATAGGTAGGTTTACACTAGGAATGGTCCTCTTTCGCACCCAAACACGTGGAATTTATCCAACTTGCGTTCAACCGGCTTGATCCTTTATGATGGCATGCAAAACACTGGAAAATAGAAACATACAAATGACGGCTGAGAAGTCTGAGTACTCCACACAAAAAGCGTATGATCATTGGTGCAGAGCACCTTGTTCATACATTTGATGAAGAAGGTCGAGTTCAGTGGTTTTAGTGATTATCTTATGGTGAATAGGTTCTTGTGCATATTTTTAGCATGCTTTGTCCTGAATAAGGTCAATTAAGACCATTAGGTATGTTTTACGGTGACTTTTGGGTCTAGTGATAAAAATGTGAAAATTTCAATCTTGCACTAGAAGTTGTCTTTATAGCCTTTGAAGGAAAATTTGTGAATTTGTATATGATTATGAAAGAATGGAGTTCTGTCGATGTAATAAGGCTATTTGTAAGCCATTTGTTCGGGTTTAGAGGTCATTATATGTACTCATTAGGTTGGAGGAGTCTGTTGATTTTTTTTTATGTAAACCAAGTTTGTCTCCTAATCTACGTATAGAATTGCCAATTCCAGTCAAGGGCAGCTCAGAGGACCTGGACCAACTGTCAATGATTTTAAAATTACCTCCTACACTTTGGGCTCTACAAGACCTGGGAGGGTGATCCCTTAATGAGTTTACAATCTTTGCAACAAAATCATAAACAATCATTAACTTCAAACAAATAATCTCACATAATAGCTCAACATAATGGGATAGAACTGAAATGAATTGGTTGTTCATCAGTAATATCAACCACTTGGAGGGTGAGATAGTTACAACACAGCTTCATGGTGAAAGATAATCATAAGTTTTAAAATGGTAGCAAACCTTAGGTGAACACAAATAAAACACTGAATCACAAAGAACAAATGCAAATCAAACCAGTGCCATATCCATTGGAGGAGTCAAATTCACCAACACCTAATGGTTCATAGAAAATTTCAACACATAGCATGTAATATCTTTGATTTTATTGCCTTACAATATCACCAATTTGCACCTCAGCTCAATACTTCTTACCCAATCCTTGTACATAACATATCAATCTGCAATCTCATTTAAGCAGTTTAATTAATTCTTTGAATCAAAGCTAAAACCAGAATTGCACACACCACAACAGTGAGAAAAACAGAATAACCCTTGATTACTTCATTCAAAATTCGAATACATTTGCACATAGGAGAGACATGAGGCTAGATTTGTCAGTTAAACTCAAATGCCAATATTTTTATGAAACACTAAATCCCCATAAACTCAAATCCTACAACAAAAAGACATAGAATCCAACTTGCATTGCCTCTGTAACTACAGATTTTACAATTTGTTATGCATCTCCACTCTAGATTTTGACTTTCTCACTTGCTAACCTATTACAATGAGAAGATAAGAGAATAATTAGAGGAGAAGAAATTCCAGAAGAAACCTTAAATTAAAATAGGAAAAGCCATCTGGAAACATCTCCACCGTTGAACAGTGATCTGCAAAATATCTTCTTCTTCTCCCTGTAACAAACTTCATTTTGTTATCAAAACAACATGTGCTCAATTTGTTCTTCAACAGAAAATATGCCCATGTGTATATCTGTAATCATTACTTGCAGCTGAAAGAAAAACTCCACTCCCATGAAAATTCATTTACCTCTGTTCTTGTTTTGCCCTCTGTTGCATTTTACTCTTCCATTTACTCACTGTTGTATTTATTTTATTCACCATCAGTAAATAAAATATTTTCACTTATCTTCCAGCACAATAAAGTATTTACATTTGATATTTTACCCAACAGCACAAAGTCATTACCATTTTACATTTTACCCCAGCACAGTACAATGTAAAATATTTAACTTTATTCACCCTATCCTGCATTATAATGTTTCAAATTCCCATTTAAACCATTCCTCCACTTTAAATCAAATGAAAAAACTTATAATTTATTTCCCTCGTGCTTTTTACTTATCCATATTTCATTTTAAAATATTTTAAAAAAACTTCACCCGAGGAAATAAAACGGGCCCCACCGCCCATTTTAATATCATTTGACCACACCTTGGCAAAACATTTAATTTTGTACCCCTTTTTAATATTTTGGGCTCCTCTATTTCACCTGAGCCATCTAAAAGATCATGGGGCCCACCATATTGAAATTTATTTTTCAACACTATAGGAAAACATTTAATTTTAAATGTTTTTATTTTCTATCTCCCCATCTCCCCGCGATCACGCAATGCGTAATGGCCCGACATCTCCCGATTGCGACCTAGCGGGCAATGGTTGAGATCTGGCTGGAGCTACACCCCTAATCTCCACCATCAATTTTCTTTGCTCATTCGTCACTTCCCTTGTTGCCCTAAATCCTCTCCTTTATTTTGCTCGAGCATTCTTCATGGGAATCCATGGCGATAGCCTCATCCGCTTTGATAGGTGTTACTTCCTTCACCTGGTGAACGGATCACCTTCACCCATACGCTGGTTGCGCCCCTCATCTCATTGGCTTGTGTCCACCACTTTGTAGCTCACACCCTTTATGTTTCCTACGTGATGGATGCTCATACACCTACAAACTCCATCGAGCATACTATACTGATGAATGATTGTCTGGAGTGTCTAAAATTATCTACTAGCTGCACCCACCAATTTTCCTTGCATGCACCTCTTCAAAAAACATGCGGGCCTCTCCTCCATCCGCTTGGTTCGAGCCCCACAAAGGTCTCTCCAGCTTTGGTCACACCCACCTTACCTGCTGGCTTCGCCATCATATTGGTTGTGCCATCATTCACCTGGCCTGTGCCACACATGAGCCTCCATTTCTTGACTTCGCCCACCAATGACTGGTCGTGCCTCTTGTCTGGTTCAAGCCCAACTCTCACATGGCCGCACTCATCCCTTTGGTCTTCTCCCTTCATTACGTTGCCTTTTGTGTGTATCCAACAAGGAAAACACTTCATGGTACCTCATCACTATTGGTGTCATCCTCAACATTGGCCCTTTATGCATCAAGCATAAGTAAAAAAAATTGCATCGGCCTCCATGGCCTCTCAGCCCACTCCCAAGCTCCAAATCTAGGGATGACCAAGTTGGAAATTAAAAATTCCACATCGAGCATTAGACCCAATGATGCATGCCTTGCAAACCTCCAGGTGAATCGATGAAACACTTGTTTCCAAAAATGATGAAGAGAACATATGTGCTCCCAATCACAAAATATACCTGGCTTGAGTGATTGTTTCAATCTATGTTGCTCATCGATTCCCCTCTATCAAAATTTCACTTCTACTGAAAACTTGTGAATGTGACACCTTATTTGGACATTGAAAACAAATATTTTGTACAATGTTTGTGCTTCCATATTTTTCAGGAGATTTGACTAATAACAACATGTATAAAAGATGTGCTTTTCAATATCATGCATCCATATTTTCACTCATTTGATGCAGCCCTCTTATTTACTGAGTATTCCTCATCAATTCAAAATTTAACTTGATTGTCTAAAGGAAACGATATCTACTGACCTATTCAAAATAGTTTATTTGATGGGATTGCAACATTGGAACCACTATAGGTTCATGACCAAGCAAAGCATGTCGGGCCCCAAGTGGCCCGGCTAAAAAAAAAATCATTTTCAAACAAGTTTCTCACTCAAATCATCCTAGGACAACATCTGGGTTGCCATGAGAAACTTTTTTCTGTCACTTTTGCAGAAAGGTGAAAACTGGTCAAATTGCCTCAAATCATTTAGGCAAAAACCCAAAAATCTGCAAATAGCAGAACAGTGCAAAAACCCTCCAGCTTCACTTTTCAAAACCCTAACAAAACTTATCGTGGGAAGCTAAAAATTGACACGCATGTTCGCCTATGTCAATCAAATACGTCTGCAAATGGGTTTTTCTTGGAAATCAACATGCCTCAAATTCTGATTCTCCAAAGTAGGTCATTCAATCTGGCCCCTCAAGTGCACTTCTGAAAGTGCAGAAGCAAATTCTCAAAATGGGCACCTCAAATTTACAAAATTTGGGAGTGCCAACAGAGTCTAAAGTTGAAAATTTGTAAGTTGCTTAAAGCAAAAAAATTTAAATGCAACGGTTACTTGTTTTGAAAGTTGGTTTTTAGTTAGTTGAGGGAATGGATCAGTTAGAGAGGGGTGTAAAACACTATGTAAAGCTTTGAGAGGCTCAAATGGAGGTTGTTGATGAACTTTTGGAGAAGATCTAATAAGAATTATTCACACTGTTCTCTATTTTTTAGATTTTTGATACAAACTTGTTGATCACATACTTGGTACGACCTCCATCTTTCTTGTACCATCCCAAGGCTGATATGGATTTAAAGAGGGTTGAGTTGGCTTTCTTTTGGTGGTGGTTTGGTGCAAAACCGTAAAGGAATAGGAGAGTTCTTATCATTGAGTCAAGTGAATGTTGGAGTCTTAGCGGGCATATTTGAGAGAAGTTGTGTCAAATCACAACTTGGTTGAGCCACTTTGCATCACCAATGGTGCTTTGCAATTCGAAGAGTGATTGAGAGTGTGTTGCTTTGTTAAATATACCTATTCGAGGGTCTAGGACAACGTTGAGTCCATTTCTTATTTGTATTATAAATTATAAATTGCTTTCTCTCGAGTCCATTTCGTATACAAGAAATAATATTTCAAAAATTTGACATATAAATCTTTTGATAGTGATGCATCAAGAACATATTGGAATCTTTTTATGAATCATTTCATGGAATACCAATTGTAAACGTGTTTTTTTCTTTTAGATAAAGTTGTTTAGCATCAATCAATTAATATTCAAGACAAACCATGAAGGACAACATTGATCAATGCTAGGGCTAACCAATTACTAATTATACACATGAATAAGTCAAGCATGTACATGTCAATAAGGGAAGAACAAGTACTCAAAAAAATGTAAGCCTCAAAAAGTATACACACGAATACATAGTATACACAAATTAATACAAAGTATATGCAGGAATACAAGGTATACACATGAAAACACATAAGCCACAAAGTATACATTCGAACACATGTAAGTCACAAAGTATACATGTAGGTTGTAAAGTATACACTTGAATACACGTAACTCATATCTATTGAACCATCAATTTAGAATGAGAATATGGACACCATCGATAAAAGATATTTGTATTAACCAAATAGCCATGTAGGCATACATTGATATATGTCGATATAAGTATGAAATATGTGTAAAAAATAGCCATATAGGCTTACGAGTATCCCATATAGGCATACAATGTCAAATATGTCCAATAAAAAATATTTATAAAACTATCATGTAGGCATACAACAAAGGGCTCTAGAATCAAAAGTCATTGCTCTCCATGCCCTAGAAATAAATTATTTCCCTTTCCTTTTCGATCAGATGGCAATAGGTTTTTCACTCATTTTTTCTGCACTCGAGGAGTGCTCCTGCTCCTCCTCCTAGGGTTTAGTTCATGGAGAAGTTTTAACTATTACAATAAGAAGTAAAGACATGAATATATAGAAATTACATTATAAAAAATGATATATTTGACAAAATAATCACTTACCACAATCTCATGATCTCTCTCCATGAGGGAAATATTCTCATTCCCATGCTTAGGCGTGCTCAAGCCCTATATAAAACATAGAAATAGAAACCAAACTACGTGAATCAATAATGGTTTGATTTTTCACTAACATCTATAACAACAAATGTAAATTAAAATTTACTAATTTACCTCATACCTCTCCTATCAAAGCCATCGAGGATTGTATAGTAGATGACACACCAATCTCCATTGCCCTCATCACATTTGGAGGTGTTTCGACTTGCAACATCTGAAAATAAAACAACAAATTATTCAATGTAATCAACGATGTGCATATAAACTACACAAATATATTAAGTACTTGATTCATTAGTTAAACTATTTATTATATTACCTCCATGTAGGTTTGAGTAAATCCACTGCCACTAGGAAGTATTCCATTGAAACCTCCAATATTAGTCTGTTCAACATCCAAAATTGCATATTAAATTACCATTTGTAAAACAATGTTATTAACATGCAATAAATTTACAATTGTTTACTAGTTACATACCCTAGCGATAGGTGTACTGTAGAAATAAGTAGGTGGGGGGCCGGTGTATCCAGTCTCAACACTGTGACCCTGAAATTTTATTAAAATCATAAAACATTTTTAGTTAATCTTGCATTTCAAAATCAAAATTTAATAAATTAAATTCAATAAACATCCACTAACTTTTACTTGACTATCAATGCCATATGCCTCATGCAAAATGTTAGCTACCCTCTCCATCTCCATAGCTACAGATGGATCCTGGGTACCAATCTCCTGAGTGTCAGTGGGGTCATATGAACAAGTAGCCCCACAAGATTGACACACATGTGTTCGAAGGCCACCAATTGAAGACTCCCCTGGATCATGCTGTAGAATAAGGCTAGTATGATGGATGACACTCTGGGTCAAAGTGTTGATCACTTTCAATGTCTCTACATCAGCACTTTCCTTTGCAATGGAAGGAATAACAACGTGCTCACGAGGTGGCCTAGCGAGAGCTCATCTACCTTGCCACATAGGATCTGGATATGCACCGGGTCTATCCTGAGCTGACCCCCCACCTCTCCCTTGGAAATCCCTCATATCAAAATAATTTGGGATTTTCTTCAATATGAACTCACTATAAAGTTTCCTAAGGAAATATTGTGGGACCTTGCACTTGTTGCACGGTGGGTAATCGAAGACCATGTACTACCTATCATAAAACTGGTCCCTAATCTGTTGGTGGTGGCACCAATGGATAGGAAACCTCTTTGCATTGAGGGTAAGATTTTCATTTGTGCGTGGGTCGGTGAATAATGAACACAAATCACCTTTTGTAATTCTTAAATCCTTTACATCTTTGTATGATAGTTTATTTTCATAATAATCCCTAGCCGCATGCCTCCTATCTTGGCATCCAATTATTTTTCTGCTAATTGAATCTACATTTTTAACATATCTTTCAATGAATTTGCTAGGTTCATTCTTTCTATGGTTGAACCATTTGGATTACTCAACCTATTGATCAAATCCTCAATTTTCTTTTTGTTGTTCTCAATTTCACTCATTAAATTTTGTTGAGTGCCAGGAGGGGGTTGATTGATTGGTGGAGGAGGTTGTTGTTGCAGTTGATTTTGATCTTGAGGATTTGGTTGGTCTTCCTATTGAGGATATTGGAGGTTTGCAGGTTGATTTGCATCTCCTAAAAATTCAAACAAATTTATATCAAATTCAACCTAAAACTAACAAACTCAACGTAAAACAAACAAATTCAACCTAAAACTAACTAATTCAAAACAAAAACCATAGAATCCTTACCTCTCACACCTCCTCCTCATCGTGGTGCCATGATTGTGAAGAAATAGCAATTGTTGGTGAAGATTTATTTTTAATTGCTCCTCCTAGAATGCGAGCACGAAAATATGGGGGTTTTGGCCGTGGCTAGAATAAAAAAATAGCTGAAATAAGAATGATAGGTTTTTTCTTTTTTTTTTTTGCTTTTAACAAGCAATAATGTGAGCACATTATAATGCACTCGCGTTATGAATTTTCAAAAAAAAAATTGAAAGGTTTCCACGAAATGGCTACCCATTTCCATGCACTCGCCCTTATATTGGTGCAAAGCAAAGAATCTCCTTTAAAAACCCTTTTCGTTTCATCAATTTTGGGTAAAAAAAAGTCATCAACCACATGGGCCATCATATCACTTACATATCGCCACTTTTTGGCCCATCATGATCTTGCACATACCCAAATACAATGAAGTGTCTTCAAAATAAATCTCGTTTTGGGTTTTCTCCAATAGTGGAGTCACCTTCAGATCCTTCGAACTTTGCTGCAACTAAATCCTTCAGCAAGTTCAAGAATTCTTCGACATCCAAATAGAATGTTCAAATTTATTACACCAATCAACTCTGAGTACAACAACCTATGACAGGAGAAATACATGTTTCCCCAACAGAGTCACCAATTTTGTTGGTGTTTTTTCCTACTGAACCCCACAATTCTCTAAAGGGATGTCAATCCTTATGTTCAAGAAATCCCTAGGCTAGAGGCCAACACAATGAGGAAAGAGTTTTACTCTTGCACTTCAGACTCTGTCAGACCTGGGAGGGTATTTCCCTATTGTGTTCATTCTAATTTGTCAAAATGGAGAACACTTCTACATAGATGGGTTCCTACTATCGGAAAATGAACAAAATTCACAAGGAATGAGGGTGCATTTCAAACTTACATATCAGAATTGGCAATATTATAATAAGTATTGTTCTTACTTTGATCTTATGGTTAGGCATATCAATAGTTCATTGATTGTAAAAATTCTTGACAAACAGGCTAGTGCCTCATCAATTGGGCAAATGGAGTCAAATATGGAATACCATCAATACAAAAATGATTTACTCCTAAAATAAGTGGACTATTCTCATAATGCCTTACATTACAAGAACTCACAGTATCCAAAACATCACTTCTTACCAAATCCCATGAAAAATATTTCAGACCTATGACTCTCCTCAAGCATTTAATTAACTCTTTGAGCTAAAGCAAACAAATAGAGTCATACATTCAAATAAACTATTGAAGTTAAATGAACAGATCCTTGATAATCTCATTTATAATCTACCAAAATTGTACATAAGAGAGTACATGCTTTATAATTTAGATTTTTTTTTATATCAGTTATTCATATAAAACTATTTAAGACTATTACATAAAGGACCCAAACCCAAGATGAATGGATAGCATATTTATCAATCCTTCTGCATTATGCTTGTTTCCTACTCTTAAATTCTACCTAGACCATTCTAGACTCAAAAACTTGACCTCTTTAATGAGCCTTGAAATTCCTTTTATAGACTAAGTGAGAAACAAGCATTGGGCTCATTACAGTTACATTTCAAAAATTCCTCAATGGTGACTTGTAACCATTTACTGAATAGGGGAGACTAAAATTGTAACAACCATCCAAAATGGTTGCTAATTCCACCAACAACAATCTCCACCACTAAGAAAAAACTACATTTCATGTCCAGCCAAAAACACAAAAATATCATTATCAAAAAAAAATTTAATACCCAAAACCAACACAACCACTAGAGCCATGGTAAACACATCCACTCCGCATCTTGGCAACATCAAGTGGAGAAACCACCATTCCTTCTTCATCTTTATCCTTGCCTGCCATTGGATGTTCATGTCCACTGGGAGTCTTCATAGAGATAAGAGAAAGCACAAGAACCTCTTTCCTTGGGGGAGCCAGTTGGTTCAGAATCATGATGTACTATTGATACCAAGAATCCATTTCAGTCTCACTGTTAGAAGAGCTATCAGTGATAGCAATAGGGTAAATCTACCTTCCATAAGAAGCTCAACCGTACCAAATATTTCTTCGTATTCCCTTCACAAACCCTGCAATCTCCTTTCCTTTTTCCTTCATACCCTTTGTAGTTGTAGCTTGGCCTTTCAATTGAGAACTACCTCTGGTATCAACTGATATAGGTTCCTTACCATGAGCATCGTCTCTATATCCATCCTTCAAAGTTGATGCACATGCATGAGGCTTCTACAAGTTCAACCTTAGAGATCTTTGCACCAATAGCGAGGAAGCAGTTGGCTTACTCATCCTACCCAGATATGCAAATTTATAACTCACACCAGAATAATCAACACACTTTGCATAAACACAGAGAACTCAAATTACTGATTGCAATGGTGAAAATGTTGACCCTCAATCTGTATTTATTAAGAAATTTGGTGATGTCAATCATCAATTTTCAGTGAAAACACATGCATGAACAAGTGATCACTCATTCACCATTAACCTCTGAAGTGCATGGAAATTTGCACATCATGCTTCATGATTACAAGCAGTTAATTCTTCACATGCATGGAGATCAATTTTATCTCTCTTGAAGCACATATGCCATTAATGCTCACTCTTTTTAGAGAAAAAATGACCACCACGTGCGTGTTTCTAGTTTTTTAATATTGACTGTCGATCTATTGATGAGGTGGAAGATCGAACAATCCTTCTTAGATTGATTGCGTTTGATTTTTAGAGATCATCGATCATATATTTTTGGCCAATGGAAAATTGCTAGTCTGGTGCCAATTACTACACACAGGCTCCCCCTTTATTCATCGTGATAAACATAGGACACACGTTTCAACCTTCCACTGATGCCGCTAGTTTTTTCAAAACATTATTTTAATTAGGTGAGGTCAACAGGGAATGGTGGAGATTAAATCTTGACACCGCTTCTCGGTTGTTGATCTAAAATAGCAGGACACAAGCCCCATAGTGGAGGTTTGGCCCTATGTACATGTAAGGACACATGTACCCATCTCGCAAACCTCACACCAAATAACTAGTCAACAGTTGAAACTAGCAGGCCAGCGGGGAATGACCCAGATTCACTCCTGCGATCGAATGATCTCACAACCTGCACATGCAATAAAGCTAGTTCTAAAAGGTAGGGCCATGACTAGGTCAATGAGAATTTGACCCTTGGGAAAGCATAAATTAGACTTCAGTCTTTTAGTAAATAGATTTTGGCTTGACTTAGGAAATATTTGAAACAGGCAACACAAGGGGTGATTGATACTCCTAGATAGAGGAGTTGGTGACAAAGCGCATTCGAAGGCTCAAGTGATGACATAAACGATCAGTTATAGGATGTGCAAGTCAACTCAAAATTAAAATGCATGAGGATTTAGGATGAAAATAGTGAAATGATGCTTTTCTAGCGAAAACCCCTTCCTTGTCTTTGGAGACAAAAGCTCCCAAAACTTGATCAGATCCAAATGTCACTCAAAAATAGAAAACATTTTAGAGCTCCATCACAACTTTTGTTTCAGGATGTAAGTAACCAAACATTTCAAGAGGTGGTAATGTAGGAAGGTCTGCTTGTCTCATGGATGGATAGAAAGATGCATTAGCTTCAAGGTTATTAAGACAATTGTTTAAGAACTTATTCATGTTATCATCATCTTCTCTAATGATGTCAACATCACGACGAGGACATGCATTAGGAGTTCAATGAGCATGAGTGAGTTCAATTTCATTAGGGTCATTTCCAAAAGCACAACTTGAGACATCCATTAAGGATTTTAATGACATCCAAATCTTGTTAAAGCACATATACATGATGCAAATTGGGGATTGTAAACTATGCACCAATGTTTTGAGTGCAATTTTTATTTTGAACAATCCACAATGAGATTAAGCTAGATGTAATGAATTGAATAAAACAGAAAGTCCATAAACTAAAATAGAAAGGAACCAACAACAAACAAAAACTCAGACAATGAGCTATCAATTCCAGAAAATGCAGTGAAAAATATGCAGAGGGACTGATTCGCCCAAGGTGGCGAATGAGTCCTAGTGATTTTTATTTTTTTTAAATAGATTTTTTGAATTGAATTTTGTGCTTTTTTATGTTTTATGAGCTATGTATGAGATGCAAATGTAGAACTTGATTAATTTTCAATGAAATTGAATTCAATAATGCAAGCTAAATTAACTTTTCACTAATGCAAAAATTGAAACTGTAGAATGCAAATTAGACAATGCAAAACCTAATGCAATGTTAATGCAAGCTAAATCTAGGATGTAAATGCACACCAAAATCACAATTATAATGTTCTAAATGCAGGTTCACCAAAATGAAAAGAAGAAAATGGTGTACTCTCTTTTTCTTCTAGCCTGGCTTTGGACCTAAAAGGAGAGAGACCATTTCCTTACTCTTCACTCAAGAACAAACCCTTGAGATTTCAATGCAAAGAAGATTGGAATCTTGCAAAGGGTCTATTCTAGGGATTGAATGATAGCTAATGAGGGGTTCACCACCAAGTTTAGACTTTGAAAAGACAATGTAATGCAGGTTTTTAAACAAAATCATAATTGAATGCAAACTAACCTTAAATGACCTAGAAATATGATCAAAATTTAATAGAAAGCTATGAAACTAAAAGTGTCCACCTAAGAGATTAAAGGAGGTAGAATGGAGGTCTGGATCACTAAAAAAACTATTGTTTATGCTGATTGTGACTCATTCACCAAGCTGGGTGAATCAGTCCTGCTCCCGAGAAAATGTGTAGATACAAGTTTCAGCCAAAAGGGTATCCAAATCTGCAAAAATCTCTGTTAGGCATGTATAGTAGGACTCATTTTCCAATAGTGATGAATCAGTTCACTTCTGCTTTTCTTGAATTTTTGAACTAGATTTTGTTCCTCTTAGTCTACTCTTCCCTTTTTTATTGGTTTATGGATCTAAAACTACAAAATGCCACCTGTAGATCTTCCCCAAGATTCTCCAAGGCTTGATGACAACTTTGATGAGCTTAGAGATTTGACAACTTTTCTCCAACTTTTCTTCTTGAAAAATCTCCAACCTAGCCCTGCAAATCACACATAAGAAGAGGTAAAAGTGTTGTGGGGTTAGAGAATAGGGTTTTTCCTTGGTTAAACCCCTTTGTTGGTAATTAAACCTTGAAATGAAAGAAAATATGAATGTAGAATGATGAATGAAGAAAAGACAATGTTGCTACTCACCAAACCCTAGCAATAAGGTGCTACGATTATGCTTGAAATGGTTGCAATGGATGTGGCTCTTGATTCTTGCTTGAATCATGGATTGTACATCACAATTGTTAACACAATAACAAACATGAAGAATGCAATCTTTGACATGATGATTGGCACTTGAAGAATGCTCTAAAATTCTTGATAATCTACCCTTGAAATTGCTTGAATGCTCTTGTGACTACCCAATGATCTCTTGTGAACTCTCTCTTGAATGCTAGGTATGAATATGAGTGAAATAACCTTGTATTTATACTCAATTATGCAAGAATTCCCAAAATTAGAACAATACAAGATGACATTAGATCTAGAAGAATTAAATCTCACTGAAAATTTGAATTTTGGTCACACAAAAATCATTTTCCCAAGGTGGTGGATGAGTCCACCTAGGCACAATGTATGGGACCAAAAAATGAAAAGTGCTTAGAAATTTGTGAAACCTACATTAGGGCCAAAAAGACCTAGGTGAGAATCATTCACCCAAGATGGCAAATGAGTCCCAAACACTAAACCTAGGCCATGCAAGCTAGGAACACCTGAATTATGATTTATTACTGATTGGTGTCAAGATTATCCTCGAAAGGATGCAATAAATGAGGCTTGTGGATGCAAAGTAGGGCCAATTAAAGCATAAGAAAGCCCAATTATTAATGCCAAGCCTAGAGGAATGTGAAAGTGTGTTCCAAGAATTTACAACACTCCAAATAAGGAAAGATTAATATTAATTATGATTAAAATTATGTTTATTATGCTTAGTTAATTGATAAAACCCTAGAAAAGTGCGAAAGTGTATTAGAACAGTTCATAATAATTTTGCAAGGCACCATTTAAATACATTAGTTAACAAGGGCCCAAGACCTAATGTGAATATGTTATCCAAATTACAACACTAAATCAAGGCAACATTAAGCCAAAATCTACAAGGAGGACCCAAACGAGTGTGAAAATGTCAAAGGACCCATTTGTCGACACTACAAGGAGTTCTCCCAACTCAATATCCTATGAAAGTAAAATATTTCAACCATTTGTATGCATTATGAAATTAAGGGATGAATACAATCATTTAAATTGGAGGGTTTGAAAGCTTATCTCATGTAAATCCTTTAATATAAAAGTCTAGGGATGATTGTCTGATGTTTTCATTGCTCAATGCTTCAAAAACATCAATACTAGCATGAAATACTAGGTTAAAATAGTTTGAGGTCATTAGGACTATCAAAATAAATTGCAAGAAATATGGAAGAGTAAAATATTTCGTGAACCAAGGGTGTAGAGTGATATAAAGATGGTGATTGATAGACAACAAAGAAGATAGAAAACTTAACAAAGACATATCTTTCAAAATATAAAATTTCCTTTATTCTTTTTGGGTATTCTATTATATGAAAAAAATATTCTTGCCACTTTTACTACTATTTCAAATAGCCCCAAATGGTTCAAGGAGTAATCCAATCATTATGAATTGTAGATGATTTTTTAAAATAATATTTTTATAAAGTTTTTTTATGTTTTGTTTAATTTTATTTTTTTTGGCAAAAGGTGGTAAGTCTATATATATTAGTATATAAAAAGAGTATTTACAAATAGAAAAAAAATATGGCTCTTGAAAGCCAGATATTCTATCTTATCAGACTTTACGAAACTAATTTCCCAGAAAAACTGATTTACCATGGTTACTATCTTAGCAGACTTTGTAAAACTACTTTCCCAGAAAGAACTGATTTACAGTGACTACCTTAGTTTCCCAGTATCGTACTAGCTGGTTACATGATTTAGCACAAAATATTCACCACGCAAGCATAAAATATTGCATATAAAATTCTCATAATTGCTAAACTGAAAGCCCTAGAATACCCAATTATAAACCATTTATTTACAAAATTTCAGTGAGCCAAAAACAATGTTATTCCTCCATTTGGTCACCCTACACCTCATTCTCATCTTCGTACTCCTTAATATCACCAACTGTTGACTATGAAGGTGGAGCTGCATTTCGATTTGGGATTCCAACATGATGTTGTGGGAACGGGCCATTAGAATTATCTGAAGACACTAGAAGAAGAGGAGCAAGAGGCATTGCAACAAGAACCAGTGGCTTGTTGTGTTCATGGGATAACAGATCCAAGATTCCATTCACTTTTTTCTTAACCTTTTTGATAAATCTTCACCAAGTTCTACAGAATGCCTTTAAAGAGAAAGCTGCAAATACCTTGAATTTTGCATCTCTAGTGTATTTTTGTTACCATAAAGAACAAAAATATATGCATGCCTATGAAGCAAGAAATGCATTGTAAAAAGGCCTCCAATGTACCCTTTCCCTTGCCAAATGTTATAGGATTTAACAACCTTCATCAGTCTATTATCTTGTAAATAAACCTCCCTTACCACCTTGCTTAAAATTAATTGGAGTGATGGATAATATTGCATCAAATCAAAGATGTTGGAGATAAAAGTAGACAGTATTTGGTAAGGAAAGATGATTCTCCTTGCTTGCACGTACAAGATTTTATCTCCCAAAATTCTCTTCACACTTTTCTGAAATCTGAAGAAGTGAGTGTTAAATACCTGGCTGAGTTTATCATCACCAAGCTGGTCTAAAAATGGCAATTCCCATTCGTTTACTAGTAGCCATACCCTATAATTTTGTGGATAGTACTCCATCTGTGATCTCCTATATCCCTTGCAAACTTGGAGGCATACACTAATTTCTCCTTCTTCACTGGACGAAGCTTCTGGATGCATTTTTTGGAAATGAACCCTTCAAAACCTTTAAACAACTTTGATATGTGCGAATAGGTGGGGATTTTTACTAATCACACATTTGGAAGGGACATACACATTTGATGCTTAGGTAATATCATCTTTCCCTCCTAGTGCAAACAAGGATTTTGTAGGATTACATCAAGCAAACACAATTTCACTCTCTGCATTAAATCATTGCTAGACAAGGAGCGTACACCCTATTAAAATTAAAGTTAAGAAAACTTGCATTTCATACAAACTTGTTAGTAGATGGCTCCCCCTTTTTTGTTTGATGATTTCTAATTTTTCCATCGCCAAACTTAGCCTTGTATCAAATTCATCACGCTGTTAAGGTTATAAGGATGGGGGTTCTTTCCCGAGGTTGTAAACTTCACATGAATGATTTAGATCCCTGATGGATTTGAAATCATTTAACCTCTACCGTCACCCTTATGACTACATGATAGTACCCTTTAGCGACATGTCAATTCCTTAAAAGTATTATTTTATCAAATTTGCATCACAATATAAGAAGGGTAAATTTAATTATGTGAATGAAACGAGTGTACAATTTCATTTTTTATGATCTCAGCTAGGATTGGAAAAGTTTCAATTGTAGCATTATCCTTTGATATAGTAACCACTTTCTTTTCACATCCCATGTTCGCAACGTGATCTACCAACTTATTCCCTTCGCAATATAGGTGGGAGATTTGATAATATTGAAAAGTATCTAACAATCCATAGAAATTTTGCAAAATGTATTTCAAATGTCAATTGTGACAAAATCTCTACTTACAAGCATTGATGATCAATAACGAATCACCTTCCACATGGAGTTTTCTTATACTTGTATTTATAACAAGTTTCAAAGCATTGAAACCCACCATTATTTTTGCCACATTATTTGTTCCAATTGGAAGGGCAATTGATTTAGCTACCTTTAACATCCCACCACAATCCTGAATACATATCCCTACACCTAAGACACCTGAATTCCCTCTTGATGCTTCATCAAAATTTAATTTAAAATAGCCTAAAATAGGAGGTTGCCACCTAACTAAATTCCTATCCAAACTTGGTTTGTTAGGTTGATGTAGACTGCCTTTGAAGGGTAGAAAAATGCCTTTCTAGTTTTTTAGAATGCCATCATCCTAGGATGTACATAGAAAATTGACACCTTTATAATTTTATACATATGCATTAAATACTTCTATGATTGATTTTTCAATTGTGAGTTTCAAACATTATGCAAAGATGAAGTAACTTTCCTAAAGATCTGCTTGTTCCTTTCCCACCATATAGACCACGGTATTATAGCAAGAATGATACACCAAATACATGAGAAGAGTGAGGACATATATAACAATAGCCATGCTAAAAAGAGATCCCAAACTAAATTTGGCAAAGGAGTATGAAAGTTTAGCTTTTGCAGAATGAACATCCAACAAAGTTGGGCATAAGAACATTGTAAAAATAATTGATCTACATCCTCAAAGGCTTCACCAAATAATACACATTTGAAAGGCTCAACAAAGCCTAGTTTAACTAGCCTATCACTTATCAGCACCCTTTTTATTAATACTTACCATGGAAAGCTTCCCGATTTTGGTAAGACCATGCTATTCCGATAGAAATAATATGGTCGTTGGGATTGAATTTGAGTTTCTATGTTTAGTAGTGTCTGATGCCCCTATTTGATTGAATAACATCCATCCTTGGATGGTGCCCATATTATTCGTTTTGGCTTTCCTGATATAATTACTAGTCTTTTAGATAAAATACCTTGTAACTAATGTTTGCTAAGCATCTATTATTGGAGTAACAATTAAATCTTTCCATAAAGCTCTACCAGTTATTTCATCTATTATGTGGAAAAAGTCTATTAATTTACTACCCCATAGCTAGGATAGAAGTGATATGGCTGATTGTAATTCTTGTATGTCCTTCATGTTGGTTCTCCAAATCGATAGAACCACTAAATCCTAGAAGTAAGCCACACTTCATGTTCAGACCTAGTGTAGGATTTGGCCAACTGACAAGAAATGAGATTGAGACACATTTCCCTTGCACTTCAGGCTCTGTAAGACCTAGGAGGGTAACCCTTTAACAACACCAAAAGATTCAGACACACACTCAATAGGGTATTGCTTAACAAATGATTCTCTCACAAGAATATGCTAAGGAACACGAAAAATCACTCAACATTGGCTAAGATATTAGACAATTTTCATTAAACAACATGGACAACATGGTAAGTACAAGTAACTCATAAAACAAAACTGAAAGGTTTGAATTGATTTTAAAATTTTGGACCAAACTAAAAACATAAAATGCATACAGATTGACCAGTGCCAAGAAGCGGGCTACAGAGTCATATAACCAACACTTCATCCTACAATGTTAAACATGTTTTGAAGGTCTTTGAAAATGTTATCACATTATGACAACAAGACCACCGAAGCTTTATCAGATAACCATTCTTACAAATCCATCTAGAAACATAACACTCCTGTTACATTCACTAAAGAAATCACTCCAGTTTTTGACTAATAGGCAATAACAAATGCAACTGACATTTATTAAAGCAATTACATCATTTTCTTAACAGAAAGCAATAACAATTGCAACTCAAATGCAACAAATGTGCATGAAAAAACCTAGATAATCTTTGATTATTGAATTCAGAAGAGTATTACATCTCAGCCATGGAGACAGTCACAAAATAAAATATATTCATAAAACCCAATTCAAAACATGAAAGCACCTCAGATTAGTGACTAACAGTCATACTTCACCCTAGCTTTATAACTTTTTACAGAGCTTTTATCTGCTTCTGCAGAACATTCAAAAAATGGAACCCCTTACCATGAGAAGAGAAAGAGAAAATAAAGAAGAAAGAAGAAATAGAAGAAGCCCTAAAATTAATCTGTAAAATACATCTAGCAGCTTCCTTCTCCGTCCATTAGCAATAGAAGAAGCCCTAAAATTAATCTGTAAAATACATCTGGCAGCTTCCTTCTTTGTCCATTAGCAATAGAATTTGAACAAATTCTCTCTCTTCTCTCTTTCCATTTCCTCAAATTTGGCCTAGCTCTTAAAATTTAGGTACCTCCTTTGTAAACTAGCCCTCGAGAAGTGTTCATCTCAACTGAAATGCATAAAAATAACGCATCCAATGACCTCTATTTTTGATTAAAATGGAGCTATATAGGTTTTAGACCAAAAAACGAAATGGGTTGTCATTAGAATTGCAAAATTTGAAACTTTATAGAACACCATTTTTGGCCCTATCGCGATCAAAAAGCAATTAAATAACTCATCAGAACTTATCTTGAGACCCTGAGACTAAACAAGCATGCACACATTTGATCCAAGAATAGAGTGCAAAAGGTTTCTTGGAAAAACAAATCCTAGGGTGCAAAATATTAATCAACAAAGTTGCTTACTTAGATTTTTTTGCATCTACACTCGTTCAAAACCAATTAAAGCTCACCCAATTACCTTTTTTGAAAAAATACCAAATCAACTTCTAGGGAGCTTCCATTGGAAACATTAGCTCATTTGGATACACTGAGTATGTGTGCAAGAGGGATTTTCTTGAATCATCATTCTTCACCAAATATTAAGGGTCAAACTTGACCTCCTTGAAACACTGTTAGAAATGCAGATGTAAAACTAAACAAACTAGATTTGCTTTTGATTTCGAAAAAGTAGCAAATCAGATCATGAGGCTCTGAAAACTGATAGGGGAGCATATGAATGTGGGTAGAATGGAGATTAACAATCCTTTCGTCATGAAAATCATCCAACTGCAAAATATAAGCTCGAACAGGAGGCCACTTCGCTAAACAAAGAGTTCATAAACAACAAAACAATGCCAGAACCCTCCAACTTAGCTTTTCAAAACACTATCAAAACTCATCATGGGAATCTGAAAACTGACATGCACATTCACATCTATCACATGAGTGGGTCCACCAAGGGATTTGGCTTAAAAATCCACAGGCTCCGAATTATGACCCTCAAAACTAGGTCACTTAGGAAGATTTTTGTGGTGAACTTCTAAGAGTGCAGAGGCAAAATTTCAATATGGGCACTTCAAATTTGCAAAATTTGAGGGTGCCACCACTTCAAAGGAGGATAGCCATTCCACGAGTCATTCCAAAAATTAACTTCTTCTCCTTTGTGTACTTCCCATGAAATGTAAGAAGTGATGAGTTTCCTACATGAAATAATAAAATTCCACATAACTGAGCCCTCTGGAGGATTGGAAATAGTAAAAATTCTAGCTCGATTTTGATTGTCTAAATACTTACTCTGCATTAAGTTATACCATTTTGATTTTGTTTTGGAAAATATTTGCCACACCAACTCCCCCCCAAAAGCCATATTCATTTTTGAGATATTATGTATACCTGCTCCACCTTTGAATTTATTTGAAGATATGCTATCTAGGGAGATTAAAGGTACATTTTTTCTCATTTTTCATGTTACCCTTCCATAGAAAATTCCTAATAACCTTCTTAATCTGATTAATAGCTAATTTTGGGGGCTTAAGAACTGCTAGAAAATACTTTGGAATTGTTGAAAGAACAAATTTTATCAGCATTATCCGAGAAGATAGAGATAATCATCTAGCTTTCCAAGATGAAATTATTGCCTTTATTCTCTCTATAACATTATTCCAATAAGAGATCTTTTTTGTTACCGTTAAAAATAGAATTCCTAAATAGGTGTAGGGAAACTCAGCCAACTAAAAGCCTAAGATTTTAACGATTTTCCTTCTGATTGTTGGATTTGAATTAAAAACATAAATCTTAGACTTGTTTGCATTTATCTTTTTTCCTCAGACTAAAGAATACTTGTCTAAGATTTACTTTATCTGAGTAGCTTATGAAAGAGTTTCTCTACCGAACAAAAGAGTATCATCAACAAAGAGAGAATAATTAACCAAAATATCTATGTGTGGAATATGAATACCCTGCCAAAGACCTTGGTTATACCTTTCTATTATTGCTCTACTCAATGCTTCAACCATAATGATGAAAAAAAAAGGAGAAAGTGGATCCCCTTGTCTTACCCCTTGTGAAGCACTAAAAAAATTGATGGTGAGCCATTGATTATCAATTAGAATTTAACTCCTATTTAGTAAGATAAGATCCACTCACACCATTTACTACTGAAACCAAATTTAGCCAATACTTTCAATAAGAATCTCCAATCAACACTATCATAATCTTTCATCATATCCAATTTTACAATGAAAGAAGATGAATGATTAGAACCAATAGAATGAAGAACTTCATGAGAAACCAATGCATCTTCAGTCATTTCACTTTCTAGCACAAATCCACCTTACTCCTCTAAAATAATTTTTGGAATGAGATGTTGCAATCTAAGATATATTGCTTTTGTGATGATTTTATAGAATGTGTTACATAAAGAGATTGATCTAAAATCTGAAAAAGTATTGGGGTCCTTGATGTTTGTTAAGATTGCAATATTTGTAACACTAAACTACTTTAACATTGTCCCCATTTTCCTTGACTCTTCCAAGACTAAAAGAAAATCAAATCCTAAGAAATCCCAACACTTCTAAAAAAAAAAATTGTAAAACCATCAGGCCCTGGAGCCTTATTAGGTGAAAGGGAAAATAAAACCTTTCTCAATTCTTTTAATGTAAATGGCTTCATCAAGCTCTCAATTTCTTCTTGAGTGAAAAGATTTGGGATCACATCCATTACAATCTAGACTCAATCTGATCTGCCTATAACAACCTATCCCCAGGAGCAGTTAGAAGATTTTTTTAAAAAAATTACCCCTTCCTCCTATATTTCTTTTTCATTTGTGATCTTATTTCTAGCTGCAACAATTTGAATCAAAGAACTGATTGTGCTACTCTTTTAATTTGAGCAGAAGCATGAATTTTGTTTTTGTTTCAATCATTTTCCTTTAGCCATACTTCCGTCGATTTCTATCTCCAATAAATTTCTTCACATTTTCCTAATTCCTCCTAGACCAACTACAAACATTTATATTTCTCATATGTGACTGAATCCAACCCCCTCTATATTATATGTTCATGAAATTATACTAATTCCTTTGCAGCTTGTTCTTTTTACACAAAAAAAATCTTTAAAACTTGGATATTCTAAATTTTTATCGGCTTTTTAACATTCTACAATTTTTTGCAAAATTAAGAAAAAATTGTACCCTTTGGTGTAGGCACACTGACCCACCACTTATGAAGAAGGGGTAAGAAATGCGGGTTCTTAAACCACATTTTTCTAACTTGAAACAAGGATTATGATTGGGAAAGTGTTTAAGCCAGATATGTTAAATGATATTGCATAATCATCTGATCCTACAAAGAGCAATATCTCTGAAATTAGATTATATGTTCCTAAGAACCATTCTTGTGATACTAAATTTTTTTCCAAACGGTCTGTAATTTGCAAAAAATATTTCCTACAATTTTTCAAAGTGAAGTTGACTTTGAAAGGGAGAAAATATTTTATTGCATTATCTGAAATGAAAGAACTAAAATATTCCATTGTTTAATGAGATGGACAAATACCTCCTTACTTCTCATGTAATTACACTATTGCATTGAAGTCTCAGGACTTCCAATACCACCTTTTCTTTTCCTAGCCCTTCAATAACATTTGTGAGAGTATCCCATAAATTTTTCTTTTCTAAAGTGGATGTTGGCCCATAAATATTCAACTAGAATCTGATGTCAAAACTTAACACTCTCATTAGTTTCCAATTTTGATCTTGTTTATTGGAATCAATGGAGACTATTTTTGAGTTCCATAAAGTTATTAGACCTCCAAATGCCCCTTGAGCAGGGACATACATAGACTTCCATTTGCTCTATTTCTAAATTAATGCCTCATATGTCTCTTGCAATATCTTTGTTTATTCCAACAAAATTATGTCAGCCCCACAAGCATCCAAATAACGCTTGATTTGAGCATGCTTGTTAAATGAATTTATACCTTTGACATTCCATGAAATCACATTCATTGTACTCGAGGAGATTAGCATTCCCTCCTCAGTCTTTTACTTACTGAAACATTTCCATCGAGAGTAGTGTGTACCCCTGCATCAATCTAATTTCTTAATTTGGCAACCTTTGAATTTCTACCCCTTTTTCTTAGAGAATTTTGAACTATCATTTGAGAGATTGGAATTTATGAAAGTGATAGAATTTTTGAATAATCAAACTCATGTACCTTTTATAACTCCTTTTTCCAAATTATCCTTGTTTTCTATGGCTTGATCATGAGATATTTGAAAAGGAACTATTTGTGTAAATAAAGAATCATCCTCTTCATTCATTATATCCTTTGCTATCTCATCAAATAAGTCTCAACCTATTGAAAAAATAAATTTCTCAGCTATTTCTTCTAGTTTATCTCAAGATGACTTATAATTTGAAATACCATTGGTAGCCTTCTCAAAATTTGTATTTGGTGGGTTGTCCTCATTCTCAAGTAACAGTTGTGATTGGAAATGACCACTATTCTTCAATGAGGTAGAATATTTATTTACATTACACATGGGATTGAGATAAATCTGAATGAAGCCCCCACTAAACATCAATTTATTGAGAATATTTTCCAGCTTTTTAAGAGTGATAGAGGGGGCAAAAGGGATGCTTAAACCCGCCCTATTGTATTGCATAATGTGTTCATCATGTCCATTGGATATCACTGGTCTAGTTGATACTTCTTTGCTTCTAAGTGTTTTTGAATGCCCCTTGTTGATATATTGAATAATATTTCCATTTTCAGTGCAACCATCTGACCTTTGTACTTCAACTTTCTAGGGTATTGGCATTGGTTCCACTTGATTTGAGTGTGCCTTAAAATTACCCATATATTAACAGGTTATTTTAGTCTGTTTTAGGGAATGGAATATTTTTCATGCATTCTCTGGAGTTTCCATAATAATATCTTGAACCCACTTGCCATACTTAAAATTAGTATGAATTCAACATGGAAGGTGTTTCGTAACATCTAATAAAATAAAACCCTAATAGGTTTTGTGGGATTTCTAGAAAATTCCAAGTCATGCTTAAGGAAAATACCTATGCAATTTTCCCAAATTTCTATTAGTTGTAGCTCTTTATACTCCAAGTCTAAAGCATGCAATTGTATCCAATATGGAAAAAATTTAGGCACAAAATTCTCATATCTAAAATTTAGCATCCATGGTTACATGCACAAAACAAAGCCCTTAAAAATTCAAGACTTTATTTTGAAAACTTTATCTCTATGAGCTTTCTTTTCAAAAAGTACAAGAAACATGCCCTTAGCTTGATCTAGATAAAAAATTGCACAGCCCCTTCCCATTATTCATATAAAAGATCTTTCAATGTCTCTATATGTAAGATGAAATTCTAGAACTTACATATTATTGCATTTTGTCAAAGATCAAGTGAACTTGAAATTGTAACAGATCCTCTGAGAAGGTAAAATTGGCAATCCCCTTTCTTTGTACATCACACACATTGATATTTTTTTTCAATGAGGGTTCATTGTGCTTCACATCCTTTCATCTCCATTGCAAAGTAGTTTTGATGTTTTTGCATGCTCTTTTTTTATTTCCCTTCTTCTTGGCAACCCATTTATTACCCTCTACTTTCTTTGGATTCCATGTATGTTGTTCTTGATATTTTTCTTTGGCTTCATCTATTTATGAGTTTCCTTTGGGGCATTATGCTTTTGTGACCTTGATTTGAGGAGATTATCTTGATCTTGTTGATTTTTCTTAATACTTTTCCTTTCAAGATTCATATTGTTGTGAAATTCACCATTCCCATTGACATGATTGTCATGTATGTTCTGCCTTTCAAGATCACTTTTGCTTTGATCTTCACTATTCATGTTATCAATCTATCTTTTAGATGCACCCTTTTGGTACTCTCCATTTTTGCATAGAAATCTTTCATCTATAAAATGACCCTATGATCATGTGAAGTACCCTTCCTGTACTGCCATTTATTTTGATGATGTATTGGATTGAAGGTAACACCTCTATTTTAGGGCTCATAATGTGCAAAAGATCTATCCTGATGACAAGCTTTCAGTTTAGAAGAAACCCTAGCCAAAGATGGATTTACATAATAGCTTGATCGAATATCTTCTTCACTTTGTTTGTATAGCCAATTCAAAAACCTTGGATTAGCTTCATACTGTTTCTGCTCAAAATCATCCCAGCTTTATTGAGTGAATCCGTCATCTTCACATAGGTCAAGAACTTCATGCTTGCATCTAACTAGTTGCTTGTGAGCACGAAAAGGGACCCAATTTGATTTTGAAAATGTGTGCCTTACAACATACATTCCACACCTTGTATCCTGCCAAATCAGATTGCCAGAGGGTCTATGGTGTTGGGGAACCTATTTACCATATCCTTTGGAGCCACAAGGAGGTAGATCCCTGTCATTTTCTAAAAATTTACCATTACCCTACCATTTTCACTGCTCAACCATTTCCTAAAAATATTTTATCGTTGAGGTTACAACATTGCTACCCAAATTCCCATATTTTATTTAAAAACTATGCATTGGAAAAATGAATAATTCGTCGTAGAAGGTTGATAAAATCTTAAGCATGCATGCCAATTTCTCAAAATTGAAATACTTTTTCCTAAGATTTTGACAAAAATATATTCCCTAGAAAATTTTGTATTATAATTTATATAAAGGTATTGTATTTTTTTCTTTATTTAAGAAAATAAAAAATAATTATCTATATTTTTACTTTTTATAAAATTATTTTGGCTTTAAAATATAATTGGTTTGCAACCCTAGTTTGCATGGCACAACCTTTTAATCCCTATACTACCTTTGTTAACGGCATGACCACATATTAAAACTAGAAGATTTAATTAGATAAACATGTGTGGCCTCAAATACTTGTATCCTTTAAGGCCTACATAACTCTAAACAAAAACAAGCCCGGTTAATAGCTAGCTTATATGGTATTCACCTTTGGTTCAACATATTATCTAATGGTTTGAAATTTGACAAGTTTGGTATATCCTTTATTTGTGATAGCTTTCTCTAATCTAGGAAACTTTAATTGAAGATAATTTTATTTATAAACATGGTATGTTTGCCTTAAATTTAGTGGATTTTTATATTTTAATGGATAATTTACATTTTCTCTAAATTATAGAATCATATCATATACTTGTCTGGGAATAACTTATATACAAGTATTTGTTAATTAAATAAGTTGTTATAAAATTTCTAACTTAGGTGATTTAATACGCCTCTTATTCTTTCTTCTCTCTTATTTTTGTATTCTATAGAATCCTTCAATATCATGTACAATTAGATGTGCTTGCTATTGTTGGTGTAAATAGGTGTTTTATCTATCTAAGTCATATTAACATATTAATTGAACTTAGGTCTTTTGAAGGAATATTGCTAGAGGGTCAATATAGGATCATGGGGGTCCAAACAAGTCAACCTAGGCCCTTATGGTTACTGGCCCTTCCAATTTTAATCTAATCTAAATTTGACATAAAAATTTGAATAAGTTATTAACATTATTTGAAAAATATGTAAGAACAAAATTTGTAGCAAATTGAATGTACTTTCTAAGATACTATTCCTTTTTGAAAAAAGTAAATCTATTTGGTGAGAAATCTTGAAATTTCAATGTACTAGTACAAAATTTTCATGAAAAAATAAAAGGTAGGTGTATGTCTGACTAACTTAAGTACAAGTAAAAAGTAATATATTTATTTTAAACTTTCAATATAAGTAGAGGACACATGCTCGGATGTTCCACACTTTTTTTTATAATTTTTTTGCAAATAAATAATTAGTTATGATTTTTTTTTAAACCTTTTAAAATATTAAAATTTGTTTATCTTACCACCATAACTTGTTCTAAATGGTATTCTCTTTTGAAGGTAACAAGGCTCCTGGCCCTGAAGACTTCTCTTTTCTTTTTTTCCAATCTTGTTGGGATATTATCTCTGAGGATGTGATTAATGCCACAAAGGAATTTTGTGGTTCAGGATGTCTTCTTAAAGAGCTTAATGCAACTTTCATTGTTTTGATTCCCAATTTGAATACTGCTAGAAGTTTTGGTGAATTTAGGTCGATTAGCCTTTGTAATTCGATATTCAAAATCTTTTTGAAGGTGCTTGCTTCCAAATTACAAAATAGCTTGCCATTTCTGATTTCTAAGCATCAAAGTGGCTTTATTAAAGGGCATAAAATCCTTGATTCTACTGTCATGATGCATGAGTTATCTCATTCTGTTAATGTATCCAAGAAACCAGGCTTCTTTCTAAAATTGGATTTGTGTAAAACTTATGACAGAGTGAGCTAGAAATTCCTATTGAATGTCTTGGACAGGTTTGGATTCTAGGTATGTACAGGATCATCATGGAAAAAAACGGGCCCTTAAGTAGCAATAAAAAGACAGAAAATCAGAGTTAGACAACTTGACATAAAAATATGAATAAGTTATCTATATTATTTCAAAAAAATGTAAAAATAGAATCTGTAGCAAATTTAATGTATTTTCTAAACTACTAGACCTTTATTTAAAAAAAAAAAAAATCTATTTGGTGAAAATTTGAAATTTCAATGCAGTAGTATTTAAATTTCAGGGTAAAAATAAGAAGTAGGTGTCTGTCTGACCACCCCAACCACAATAAAATGATAATTTTTTTTTATAATATTTTAGATATAAGTAGAGGACTCATGCCCTGATGTGATGCATATTTTTTTATAATTTATTTCCAAGTAAATAATTAATTATGATTTTTTTATTACAACTTTTAAAAAATATAAAAGCTCGTCTGTCTAACCACCTTAACTTGGTCAAAAATTCATGAAATTCAATTTTTATTTTTTTAATCCTATAGTATGCAAAACATACAATGTGATGCATGTTTCAAATTCAAAAAATGTGATACCATTTGAATATTATAGATGATTTTCAATCAGCCTATCAATCAGGACTTTATTCGTAATTCTAATAGAAAATGAATAATAATTATTTATTAAATTCAAAGTAAAGCATTATTTATATTGGTGGAAAGCTAAGAATATCCTCTAAAAACCCTTTTCGTTTCATCAATTTTGGGTAAAAAAAAATGTCAGCCACATGGGTCATCATATGGCTTACATATCGCCACTTTTTGACCCATCATGATCCTGCACATACCCTTCTATAGATATTTCATTCAACTTGTTGATAAACTTATTTCTTCTCCCTCTTTTTTTGTTTTGGTTAATGGATTTCCTTCTCCCTTTTTCTGAAGCTTGTGCGGTTTGAGGCAGGGAGATCTGATTTAGCTTTTTCTTTTCATTTTGATGGCGGAGGATTTGGGTCGCAATATTCAGAAGGTGCGTCATGTTGGTGTCATGTGTGGTCTCTCACCTTCATCTAGGTGTGAGCCTATTACTCACCAAAAAAATTTAGATGATACTATGTTGATGGGTATTTCTTCAGTGAAGCAAGTTAGAGCTGTTAAGTTGCCTAATAGCTTAAGCTTGCCAAAAATCTTTCATGCAATAGTGGTTATTTCCAATCCTCTTATTTGGGGCTCCTGTTGTGCATCGCAAAGATCCCTGAATCCTTTTGGTTATGTTTGTTGGATAAATTTAGTAGGAATCTTGTCGGTTGGAAGGGCATGCTTCTTAGTCAAGCTGGTAAAATTTAATTTATTTCTTCTACGCTTTAGAAATTACCCCTATATGCTATGAGTCTCTTCAGGATTCCTCTAAGTTTGAAGATAAAATGGAGCATGAGAAGAATTATGTAGTCTGGGGTTGAAACCAAATCCAGAATTCCCCTTGTGGCTTGGGATTCGTTGTGTAGACCAAAGAAGTAGGGAGGTCTTGGTATTAATAATTTGAAAGTATTTAATAAAGCTCTATTGGCTAAGAATGTCTGGAGGATCCTAAATGGGAGTGTTGGATGGGCCTCTTTGGAAAATAATAAGTATTTGTATAGTTTTGAAAGACCATGGGACATGTTGTCCTCGGAGGAGATTCCATCGAGTTCATGTTTTTGGAAGAATATTATGATGTGTAGGGACCTGACTGTTAGAGGTGTTAAGTGGTTGTTGGGTGATGGCACCAGTATTCTATTCTGGGAGGACTCTTGGTGTGGGACTTGTCCTCTTGTTTGTCTTCCTTGGACCCCTCCTATTATCCCTTTGTGAAAACATCTTTTTGGGACCAACGTGGCTGATTATTTTTAGGATGGAGAGTGGCAGAATTTTGAGGCTTGGGACCCCTCTTTAAGGATTTTGAAGGAAATTTTATGCAAGTTCTGGATCCCCTATTTTCCTAGACCTAACAGAGTCATCTAGGTTCCTTGTGCTAGTGGTAATTATTTTGTGTCTTCTTCTCTTTTGAGCTCTTTAGATGTGCCTGCCTCTTTCCCTTTCTGGGGAAAGTTATGGAATAAGAATCTCATCCCAAAGGTGAATGTCTTCTTCTGGCTACTTATGCAAGAAAATTTTTTGATGCAGGACAACCTTTGTAAGAGTGGGTTTGTGATTCCTAATAGATGTTTTCTTTGTGAAGCATATGGTGAGAGTGCTTTTCATATTCTCCTTGGGTGTAATTATTCTTTATTTGTTCGGAGTAAATTTCTCAGACTCTTGGATATTGGTTGGGTTTTTTCGGAGTCCCTAGCTAAGTTTAATGAGTAGTGGTCTTGCCCCTCTTCTTCCCTAATTTTGTGATGGCTTTGGGATCTTACGGTCTTGCATATTGCTTGGGGGATTTGCAAAGAAAGAAATAACAAGATTTTTTGGGAGTCTAAACTCAATTCTGGTAGTATTTTCATTAAGATCAAGCAGATTATTTTGGATAATTTTGCTCAGTGCCCCCTTTTGATTTCCTTACTGGGTATGAGATTTTTTTGAACTCCAAATGGGAGATTATCTCTATTCCTTTGTTGAACCTGAAGTCTAGCTTAGCTAAGAGATTAAATGCTAGTTAGAAGCCTCCTCCTTTTGGTTGGATTAAAATTAATTTTGATGGGGTAGCAAAGGGGAATCTCACGCCTGCAGGTTGTGGGAGGGTGCTAAGAAATGATATGGGTAGACTCTTGGGCCCAGTGGCACTCCCATTCAGAACTAAAAATAATCATCATGTGGAAGCAGAGGTTGTGTTTACCAATGTTAAGTTTGCCATCGAAAAAGGTTACTCAAAGTTGTGGGTGGAAGGAGATTCTATGAATATCATTAATTATCTCCATGGCACTTAGCCTCCAATTTGGAATGTTGATCAACTAATTAGGGATACTATAATGATGATGCAATCTTGTGATGAGACTCATATTTTACATGTTTATCGAGAAGTTAACACGTTGGAAAATTTATTTGCCAACGAGGCTATTAGGCTTAATATATTTTGTTCATGGGAGGAAGGTGCGATCATTCTCGAGGAAGCTAGAAGCTTATTGTGGAATGAGGGTGTGGGATGAAGTGTGGAGACATTTATGGTATGGTACTTTCCCCCATCTTGCATGCTTTCTAGGTGTTTTGCTGCTTTCTAGCCTTCTATCATTTTGCAAGGTCTTTGTGAGTTGTGTGTTGGTTAACATTGCTGATGAAAGAAGCCAAATCGAACCACATTCCTTTGGAGATATATGGCGTAAGGAGAAGCTCTGGTCTATTTTTTGACATGGGAATTTTACCCCATACTTGGAGAGATTACACGGGCATGATCCTAATGCCTCGTCTCAATTCATTTCGTTCTAGCACAACCAAAAGGTTAGGGTTAAAGGCCTGGAAGTGGAGGTGAATGAGGGTTTTATTGCCTCAATTACTGGTTTTCTGACTATTGATAGGAAATTCTTCAAGGATAAGAAAAGCAATGAAAAGGCGATGAATCGGTTCTTTAAAGATGACGAGAGGAAAACTTTAATTAAGCTAGAGACTTGGTGTTATGAGAGAACTTCCCTGACGAAGATTTGGGCGAGTGTTGTCGAGGTGAAGATGTGGTATGTAACCCTAGAAGGGAGATTTAAGGTCATTCTTGGTCATCATTTCACGCTCCTTAATCACTTTAGGCATGGTTTGTTCATCTATTTTCCTTTTTTTCTGTTATCTTCTCTAGAGGTTTTTGTTTATGTGCACCTTAAGAATAAAAAGGCCACAGTCCTCCATGAGGGGCTAATTCTTCTAATAATGGAACACATTAAGACCCTTCTCCCAACCCTTGCTATCAAGGGCAAGGAGAAGAGTTTAACAAATGATTCTAGGTTGATGGGGGAGGATTCATCTTCGGAGGAGGAGGAGGAATGGACTGGTGATGAGGAGGATTTTTCTCCTACTGGTATGGCTACTTCTTCGAAGAAAAGGAAGGGAGGTGGTGTGAAGAGTAATAGGTTAGTGGAAAGGTTTTCCCTCTTTGGGAGTGATGATACAGATGTGGGGTTGGAGGACACCTCTCCCAAGTCGGGGGAGGTGGAGGGTGGTAAAGATGTTGTTGGTGTTGGTGGTGAGGTGGGTACTAACAAACCAAGGAGGCTCTCAACATGCATTGCTAATATGAGGAGTAAGGCCCTAGAGGTTATGACAAAGGAACTTGAGGAGGATGGTGAGGACAAGAATGTTGGTGACAAGATGGTGACCATTGTGGATTCCCATTCATAGGATTTTCCTAAGGAGGTGGAAGATAAGGAGAAATTTTTTCGGGAGGAGAAGGACGTGGATAAGCAAGAAGCTAATTAGGAGCCCTAGAAAGTGGATCCTCTTTCTAAGGATTTTTCTTATTTGGATGATGATGCGACCTCCATGTTTAATCTTTTGAACATGGCCAGAGTAGGGGCTATATGTACATTCAAGCTAGCAAAATGGTCTTTACATGAATTCAATAAGATACAAATTAAAATCAGAGATTTGAAGGAAAATCTTAAGAATCTCCCCAAAGGTGTTGTGTCGGACATCCTTATTGATAGAATGGTGGACCTTTAAGGGTCATACCATGACTTTAAGTCTATTTGTGAAGAAAGAATTTATGTGCTGGAACACAAAGTATCTGGAATAAATGTGGATATCAAAAACCATATGCAAACATGTCATATTTCTGTGAAGAATAGTGCAGAGTCTTTAGAAATCATGTTGAGGAAAATCAATGAGCTCAGAGAAGATCAGTTTACTTTTGTGAGCTTATGGAGAAGGAAAGCGAGGCAAAGGGAGAAGATAAGAAGACTCCTAAGGATGATGATAAGGGACCTATGACTAGAGGATCGACTGAGTGGAAAAAAACCTTTGATGCTAAGAAAAAGGAACTGTTGGATATGGTTGAAAAGCATAAACCAACAGTTAGAGATGGCCAATACTTTGGGTAGCCTAAATTTTTTTTTTCTTGTTGCTTTCTATTTGGGTCGAGGTCTAGGTTAGGTTTTGTTTTGTTGTTGATTGGTTGTTGGGTGTTGTTGGTTTCTTACTATTATATCTTTTTCAGCACCCATCGTTTGGCATTTTTTAGTTGTTGGGTTGTTGTTGCTAGTTTGTTCTGATTATCCTTTTTGGAAGCATTTTGTGTCTTTTGTTGTAAAGGGTGTGGGGGTCCCTTTAAAACCCATTTTTCCCCAATTAATCAAAACTTGTTCTAAAATTTATAAAATTTATTTTTTTATTTTTTATATCCTTTAGTATGAGAAGCATGGAATGTGCTACATCTTTTGGATTCAAAAAAAGTGAAATCATCTAAGAATTATAGATTTTTTCAATCAGCCTATCAATGAGGACTTTAGTTAGAATGTATGTATAAAATTAATAATAATTATTTATTTAATTCCAAACAAGGCATATCTTATATTTTTGGAAAGTTGACAATTTTCTCAATGAACCCTTTTCATTTCATCAAATCTAGATAAAAACAAGTCGCTAGTCATTTTTGGTCATATCGCCACTTTTTGGACCCCCATGATCTTGTACTCATCCTAGATAATGTTAGTTATCACTAGATCTTATCTTATATTTTTCCATTTAATGCTAAGTCATTTAATATTGGTCATGGTAGTTATCTCATTGTCTAATCCTATCTCACACTTTTCAATTATAATCAAGGCATCATTTTTCCATCATTGAAAATTCAATTCAATTCAGTCAATCTCATATATCATTGCAATCTTGATTCTTGCTTATTGGCTGGATATCTTGCATCCATTATTACATTATTTTTTTTCTTTCTTTTCCCTCTTCTAGAAGAATGATTTATTTTTTATAGGTGATCCTAGAGGCTTGAGTCCTTGAGTGATTCTAACATAGTATCAAAGCTTTAAAATTGCAAAACCCATTCTTAGATCTAAGAGCAATTCAAGCTTGAATATTTTGCTAAGTGCGATTAGTGGTTCCTCTTTTTAAATTTTTATTGAAATATTGTTTTGGAGCTTCTTATTGTAGATCTAACCTCACCATTGAGTTCAAAGCATCCAAGAAAGTCATTTTTTCTTTTTGTTTCATCTAAATCAGGCATATAAGGAAAAATCTATGAGGATTTGAAGAGGGAGGTTTATTGCTAGATCTAATAAGGAGCCATCATTTTTGAGCATTTTTTATAAAATTTGACCTTACTATTGTACTCAAAAGGCCCCAAAACCCCTATTTTGAACATATATAATAATTCATTTTTGGAGTCAAATATTTTTGGTGCTTTTTAATTTTTGATACAGTATCTTAAATTTGATGTCCAAATGACCATCGTCAAACACTGTGTTAAATTTGATGGTCAAATGAACATCAAACACACTATCTTAAATTTGATAGTCAAATGAATATCATCTATTATTGTGGTAAAATTGAAGGCCAAATGATTGCTAGTAGTCTAATCTACCTAGGATTTCATCAACACTTTTGAATTTATAATTTGAATTCAAACAACCATAACTTAGTCATATGAACTCCTTTTTGTGAGAAATGTTTTTTTCTTTGGGTATAATTTCATGCTCTATGTAGTGAGAGTGTTATTAGTTATTAATTTTTATGCCCATTGTTTTTAAATTGTAGATTCTCATAGGTGTTGTTGAGTCCTGATTTTAGAAACTTTTAGGGCTCTATTCTTGCTCCTATAGTAACATTTTTTGGTGATTTTTTTGAAAGTGCATATTTTTCATGTTCTCTATATACTAGTGTGATCATATTGATCTTATTCTTTGTAAAAGTTTTATTTTTCAAGCTTGTGGCCAATTTGGGCTTCTATAAGAACATTAAGATCAAGTCCACTTCATTATTTTTGGCAAGTGGCACATGTAATCACACTAATTATAAGTATAAATTTCCACATCATATCATTGCGGGGATTCTTGATTGAGTAATTTTGGGGGGGTCTCTTAATTCATTATTTTGATCTATTTTTCTTGTGCTCTTCCTTTTCAATGGAACATTGTAAGGTTCCATTGCTGACATCATATAACTATTCAACTCGACATAAACATGCATGGAGTGTACTAATGAATTGAGGTCACTCTCTATATGCTTAAAATAAGGTACCCTAAAATAAGGTATACAAAAAATATAAAATTGATTATTGAACATAATAAATCTCTTGGATGTCTTCATATCCTGGTTTCTCAAGATTTTTTTTTTTCAAATTGAATCACGTAGGAACTCTCATGAGGCTTGGGATAAATTGAAAATAGTGTATGGTACTGCAAATGAATTAAGGGGATATCAAATTGATAATGAACTGATGATCCTTGATCCTAATAACTTTGACAACATCCAAATCTACACAACTAAGGTTAATATTCTAAGAGAGTAATGTAAAACATGTGGAATTTTCAAAAGGACATTCAAGCCATCAACAAGAAATTTAAAAAACTTGGTCCTGATTATGCTAGTTTTATTTGTAGCTTTCATACTCATAGGTTGACGATGGGGTCTACATACACAAAACTTTCATTTTTATCATTTTCTAAGATGCCGATGTACTGTTGAACAAAGGTTGTCATTGATGTCAAAGGTGTGTCAAAGTTGTGTATGGTTCTCAAAGGAGATATGATCAGAGGTGGCACTATCTTTTTTGGATTTGTGCTAGCATACCTTTCTGTGTTGGTAACCATACTATCATATTGCTAAATAAGGAAACATACATTGCTAGTTATACTGAGGGGTGTTTATTTTATGAAAGTATGTATGAATATTGTATTCTTGCAATATCATGCATAGATCTATTCACTATGATAGAGATGATCTAGAACATTGTACCTGAATATTTTAATTTAATGTTTCTTAGGTCTCCTTTCTAGAGGTGTTGTTTTCTCTACCATTTGAGAGGAGAGTATGCCTATACATGTTCTATCATATTCCAAAGTTTATGAAAGATATGTTTAGCATGTAGAAAGATTGAAGTGATACAAGGTTCTTTGTGCTTGTCTATTAATATATTAAAGTCATGAAATAGTGTAGTAATGACAAGGAGTGTATGACATTAAAAGTTAGCGTGTGGTGTTAACATAGGACATAGTTAAGGTTCTTGTGATAGCACACAACATCATGTTCTTAAATGGCGGTATTTTTTTTTTTGGACCAACCTATTACACGTTTCATGAAATTTGAATTTAGGTCCACCTTATATCATCTCGTTTATTTATAGATCCCTAGTTGACATGGAAGAGTGTTAATACAATGCCATGTATTTATTCCTTAATTGTACAGATGGATTATATGATGTATAATTTGTTGGAAGTGTAAATTGAAGAGAAGGTGGTGAATATAAAAGGAAGATTTGCATCTCAAAGTATGCATCATTACCAAAAGATCATATGAGGAGTGGAAGAGTGTCTAAAGTTACTTTAGCATGTGTACATGAGATGTATATTATTGCATTGTAGCTGTGAAAGATTCATCTATACAATCTGGTAGGACTAGTATTCTACTTGTATTAATTTGTGTATTTGGAATTGGTGTCTTTAGTAGGATGGTGCCTACAAATAAAATTAGGGATTGGTGTATCTAATATGTTGGTTCCTACTTCATATTGTAAATTCACTTTGATATATTCCTTATTTATGAGGTTGGATTTACATAGTAGATCCAAGAAGCTATTCTCATCATGGTTTTTCCCATCTTGGTTTCCATATATATCTTGTGTTCTCTTGTGTGAATGTGTTATCTTGATGTTTGATTAGTAGTGGTGAAGATTCATGTATTGTGATATGTATGATTGAGTTAACTTTTTTAAAATGTTTGATTTATATATTCACCCCACTCTCAATAGATCGTGTTCCCTTCAATTGGTATCAGAGCCAAGTTCCATTGAAGAAGCCTAACAACTTAAGGTAGTTCTGAGATGGCACACTCAATGTATCAAGAAGGATTATCTGCGAACAAAGAACCAATCTTTGATGGATCCAATTATGAATTATGGAAAGTTATGATGGAAGCATACCGTATGGTTCTAGGTCTTGATATTTGGATGTTAGTTATAGAGGGATATGAGATTCCTAAAAACCCTCCTAGGGATCAAGATGGAAGACCTACGAAATAATTTTAAGGAAAGGAATGATATTTTATGTGGATTATCTAACTCTAAATTTGTGAAGGTGATGCAATGCAAGACAACAAGGAAATTATGGGAAAAATGGCATGTCATACACGAATGTGATGCAAGAGTCAAGGATGCAAAGCTTAAAACTCATAGATCTCAATTTGAAAGTCAAAAGATGCATGAAGAAGAAAAATTGCAACATTCTTTCTCTAGGTTGATTAGGTTGTCAAATCTAGTAGAGGTCTTGGTGAGGAATTGAAAGAAAGCATGGGTGTGAAAAGGGTACTTAGATCTCTTTCGATAAGGTTTGATTCTAAAGTCTCTACTATTGAAGAAGTGAAAGAATTGAATGCTTTGAAAATGATTGAATTGTATTGAATCTTGACTACTTTTGAAATGAGATTTGAAAGTGAAAATTCTATAAGAAAAGATGTGGCACTAAGAGTAGCCAAGAAACAAGTTGATTAGGATTCTATTGTTAGATCAGATCCAAAAGAAGTATTTTTTTTCAAAAAACTGTAAAGAGGTTCCAAAAAGTATAAAGGTAAGTTACCTTTTAAATGTTTTAATTACATGGTGAAGTAGGAAATTTTATGGCTAAGTGTCGTTACAAGCACTCTAAGAATATTGAGAAAAAGTTTGGAAATAAGTCTTCAGTAAAGAGAGATAAATTTTAGAAGAATCAAAAGAGTTTCTTGAGCAATGAAGAAGGTTACTCAATGAGTGAAGAATATCAAGACATCTCTAGAGATAAAAGAGAAAAGGTTATGTTCATGGCCATGGAAACTATTGAAGAAGATGCAAAAAAGGATTCCAAAAATAATAAAGATGAAGTAGATATTGTGGAATAATTTATCTATGTTGGCAAAGAGATTAAGAGCTTAAACAAGAGAATTAAGAAGGAAGTAAAGGCTAAATAAAATTTATCTCTAAATATGAAGAAAGTAGAAAATATAATTATTCATCTAGAGACTCATGCAGAAGAGGCAAAAATGATTGAAAAAGTTCGGACCAAAAGGTTGGGGTCAAAGGATAAGGACTATGAAAAACATGAAGCAACAATTATATCACTAAGAAAAGATCTTAATAAAGTAAATCATCAGCTTAAGATGAAGTTTGGGAAGAGCATTATTGTCTTAGATCAACTTATTGGTAGCTAGAGGTCTCCACATGACAAAACTAATCTTGAGTTTGTAGATGGACAAAAGGATAAGAAGACAAAGTAGCTTGTGAAGTCTGATAAGAAGAATTTGAAAAAGACTGGTTCCAAAATTGAAAATTTTGAATGAAGTATTGCAACCAATGACAATAAATCATAAAATGATGGTTTCATCCAAGTAGAAAGAAAGAGAAGAAGATCCAAAGAAAAGCCCCAAGAGGACAATGGTACAATACCGGATTCAATCATTCTTTTTCTGGTTATTGTTTTAATTACAATCATTTTGGTCATAAGGCTATGAATTGTAGGAGAGATCTGATAAGAATAAATAACATTGTTAGTAGTAATGCATTTTCACCCTTGTATAATTTTAATAGCATCTGTCACAAGTGCAAAAAATTTGGACACATTGCTATAAATTGTAGAAACAACTTTATGAGTCCTTCTCTATTAGAAACAAGAAGTGGATTAGAAAGTTAAAGTTCTAAATTTGATAAAGTTTTGAAGGAGAAACCTGAAGAGAAAAAGATGAAGAAATTCATGATTGCTTATACTGCACTACATAATGCATACCAGGGAATAAGAAAGATCTAGCGTAGGAGCCATGATTCTATAAATAATATGTGAGATAAATTTATAAAAACTCACAAAAATTACATACTTAGATAATGCTCCAAAATACTAATACAAGATCAAATATTAAATATGCATGGGAACCAAAATAGCAACACTAGATTCAAAAACCTAATAAAGGTTTCAAAGTTGGGTAAGTTTATTAGTTTCACCAAAATGAAAAGGAAAATAAGGTTCCTTCATATATTTAGGTAAATAAACATAATTATGGACAAATTGACCTATCGATTAGATGTGTCTTGCAGATATAGTGTAGTATAATGAGATCAATTAGATAATATTAGAGAAATATTAGAATAATGTCATAAATAATAATTAACAAGGAGAGAGTATCGAATTCTATGACCAAAGATTGTGTGATGCTTGATGAAGATAGTGAAATTAAAGAACCTTGGGATTTTGAAATATGCTAGACAATCATATGTATAGAGAGAATCACAACATTCTCGACTATTATGCGTTTGGTCATTTTTGTGGTTACGAATCTAATTCATCAATGTGAACTCTCATTGTACCTACAAACTTGACCTATGTTGCTTATGAATTTTGTGTTGTGAAGTCTCTACAAAGGAGAATCCTAGATGATGAAATTTTTATATCATGCTCATAAGGTCTTGTGTCAATTTGACGAAAATTAAAAATACCTTAATCAGTAATAAGACTCTAACATGCAAATGAATTCTAGATTTCTTGATATGTAATTCACATTTACTAGGATGATTTTCATTAGATGTACTAGATTACTTCCTCGGTTTTAGAATTTGATTACAAAAGTGAATGAATTTTTTGTGTGATTAATTGATGTTAAGAAATGGTAGCCAATATTCAATGATGAGAGTAAATGTAATTAATGTCTTTTATACATAGAGATAATACCAAAGTGTGAATATTTGTGTAATGTTGGTCTTAAACCAAATTGTAAGATGGGACCAATTGACTAACTATTTGATTTTGATATTTTAATTGACAAAACAAGTTCAAAGTTGTGAGGATGCCCTTGCACCTATGAACTCAACCTAAGTTAATTAACTAGGTTGGATATACTTCTAATAGTTTTGAGTTATTGATATGATTAAATTAATGATGAATAGTCAAATATTTAAACGAACTGAACTAAATTTGCACGCATGAAGTATAAGAAAAATGAGTGAATAGATATTGATGTAAGTTAAACCAAATTGTACCAAAGTATTGCATTTGTAGGCTACAAATACATTAAGACATTGTCGAAAACAAAATACAAATCTCAATAGAAAATACAACAAATATGTATTTTTCTGAAATTTTCAAATCTCAAATGTACGGGGAATGTAAGGGAGAATAGCAATCTAAAATGAACGGGCCCTAACAATGCATATAACCACACTAAATAAATAGAAATATGTATACAGATTTTGGGAAGAGAGACAAAGAAATACACTACAATAATATCTTGAAAAATATTTTGTGAAAAATATTTAATATGGTTTAAAATAAAGGAAACTAATTTTGATATGTCTCAACAAAATTCAAAATATAAGCCCCAAAATCTAAATTTCCACAGGACCTGTAAGAGTCAAATACAAAGAAAGATATATCTAGTGAAAAGAGTGGCTGAAAGGAAATCCTTGCTTCATAGAAAATTATTCAGATTTCCTTTCCATGGTTGGCCGACCATCTTGCTTCACAGGACCTGTATGGTACAGAGAAAAGTCCAAACTGGGTTGCGTGCCTTCCTCTAGCCCCTTTCCACAGTTGAAGTCACACTGAGAAAGAATTATATTAAATGAAAAAGGATTGTAGTAAGGGTGATTGAAAACAAGACCTTCATTCAAGTTAAAAACTGCAGATACCCACCTAGCTTGAACAAGTTTTAGACGCACACAGCACCTGTTTTGTCAATGCTGTAGCATGTCTTAAAGGTAAAAGTTCTGAGTGTCATGCCTTCTAAACCCTCTCTCGCCTGTAATTGCTATCACGTGATGTAATAAAAGGCTATTAATTACAATGAGTATACAAATTAAATTGTGTATATCATTAGTTTAGGATTTCGTTCCATTATAACAATCTAACATGTCTGTCAAAGCATAAGTTTTTCTTTTTTGAGAGAATTATTAGTTGAGCATTTTAATTTTGTTTTTTTCAAAATTTAATGTGAAAATTTCATCATTTCTATTTTTTCACAGCAACTTATTTGGTAAGTCTTCTGTATATATCTAAGGTCTCAGGGTCATATCATCAAATATGGGCGCTAGGAATATTCACCATCAGCAATTCACCATCGGAAAATTCACCACCAACAATTCACCACGAGAAAATTCACTGCCATGACAAATTCACCTCAAAGAAAATTCACCGCCAGCAATTCACCACCACGGAAAATAATTGCTGGTGGTGAATCTTCCTTGAAGTGAATTTGTCATGGCACTGAATTGCTGACGGTGAATTTGATAAAATATAACATAGTAGAGGAAAATAGAGAAGAGAGCAGAATAGAAAATAACAAAATGAAAAAGGCTTATTTTATTCATATGCAAGTTACAATTTTATTGTAGAAGATTCAACAACCTTCCTATAATTATGCTAATTATATTGACAGCTAACTAAACTGATTGACACCAAACTGTCACTATTGACAACAAACTAAATCTAGTAACACCAAGTTGAAACTCTTGACAGCTGCACTTCATTCTGTTATTGACTCATTCATTGATGGTGGAGCATTAGTTCCATTTATTCATTATTTCTAACACTCCCCCTTAATGAATAAACTACACTAATTTTCATTTGGATTACAATATAGTGATTTTCATCTTCACACAATTGTTTTTGCTAACTACCATTGCACATTGCCAAAGGATCAATGCCAGTGTTAAACAAAAACCTGTTCTTTAACTTGACAACTGTTTCTTTATGGGCTGTCAATAATTTGCTGGAAGGTTCTCATTCCATGTTGCATTTCTTGCAACACTGTCTAACTCATACATAGACTTCTGCCACTTGCAGACCATATTTTCAAATATGGGCAAGGTCATCTCATAACACCTCGGCTTCAATCACCTTTCACACAGATCGGTGGCATGGCTCTCAACCATGGCTTATGCATTCCTTTCCTCTGCACTCTTCTCACCTTCCTATTCTCATCCTTGGCATTTCCAATAAGTCGCTTATAATTCCGTGACATTTACAATGCAGATACTCTCCCCCTCATTTCTTCAAACTTTCAAACTACAGGCTGCAAACAAACATTGATCCAACATAAAGTAGAGGCTTTTCTTTAAAATAGTGATCTCCTATTAAATATACAACAAACTAATCCTAGCACAGACATGGAAGATCACATTCCCATAATTCTGGGCTCTCCCATAAGAGACTTAAGCCCAGACCTGCTCTGATACCATGATAAAATATAACATAGCAGAGGAAAACAGAGAAGAGAGCATAACAGAAAATAACAAAATGAAAAAGGCTTATTTTATTCATATGCAAGTTACAATTTTATAGTAGAAGATTCAACAACCTTCCTACAATTATGCTAATTATATTGACAGCTAACTAAACTGATTGACACCAAACTGTCACTATTGACAACAAACTAAATCTAGTAACACCAAGTTGAAACTCTTGACAGTTGCACTTCATTCTGTTATTGACTCATTCATTGATGGTGAAGCATTAGTTCCATTTATTCATTATTTCTAGCAGAATTTGCTTGATGCTTCAAATATGATGCCACATCCCCATTCTTTTTGTCTAAGAGTCCAAAAAACCCAAAAAAAAGGGTGAGATCCATAGTTGTGCACTAAAACATATTTTATTGGTACTCTGATGTAGCATCACATGATTTGTTGCTTTTTAGATCTAAAGAATACATGTCATTAAATTATGGGTAGTCATCATCAACACTCACAACTTTAATGTAACAACTATCGATCTAATATTGTTAAAGATATTGAACATTAAATCAGCAAATGCTATAACAACTATTGGAACATACTCAGATACTACATCCTCTCCCCTAATTCAAAATAAAAAACTAAACAGTAATAATCAATAGTGAAAATTTATCTCCTTTAAGTGAAGTAGTTATCAGTCCCTTGTTATACTGCAATTTGTCAGACCATTGTTGGGACATTATAAATTCTTTGGAGATCTTCCCCGTAGCACACCTCATATCAGATCTCTTATTAGGGTCAGAATCCACACAAGAAGCGGCAAGCCTGACCATTCTCTCTGCACCATCCACCGGGAAAGAATCCTTGAACCTTGGATCCATCCAAGACCTTAACCTCCGTATACATTCTGCCCGATCGTCGTAACGAAATATCCTCTTCACAGTCTCTATTAAAGAAACCTTCTCAAGTTTGTTGTTAGGCTTGCTCACATATTTTACAGGCTCATGCCCTGCCAGAAGCTCCAACAGGATAACCCCAAATGAAAAAACGTCATCTTTCTGAGAAACAATCCCAGTACTAACATATTCTGGAGACATATACCCCGTCGTCCCTCTTATTCTCAGGCTCCGCAACCTCTTAGTTATTTTCTTGGCCTGATGACAAGGAATTGGACCTTCTTCTTCGTCTGTGATTTCTCCAGATGTCGATCTGTCTTTTGATATATCATCGTCCTTATTGTTATCCTCAGATTCATATTCACCTGTCAAATAACAGGCACCTACATGGCATATCATTGCCCTGTAACCAGGCTCTGTGATTATAATGCTGCTTGATTTTAGATAATTATGCACATAGTGCATTCTTATGTCATGGTGCATGTATTCCAAGGCCTTCCCTACATCAATGGCAATCTGCATTCTAGAGATCCAAGTGTTCAATACAGTGAATCCAGGTATTTTGCTATTCCTCAGACACTCTGCCAGGCTAGAACCCCGAACATAGTCATAGACTAGATGAACACAACCCCCCTGACAGCATCCCCCCAAGAGCTTAATCAAGTTGGAGTGATGGATACTACAGATTTGTCCAAGTCTTGACCTAAAATCCCCGATAGTCTGCAGCTTCCTAGTTGTGATAGCCACTGTTTTGCCCCTCAGACTGGACTGATAAACACAGGATTTCACAAGCCTTCAAGTAGTGAATTGTGCTGTGGCGTCTGTGATCTCCTTGAACATGTAAAGAATGGGTTTGTGAGGAAGGACTGATTGTTTAAGAGTTGCAAAGGAGGCTCCACTGCTTCGGAAGGCCATCTTGCTGTTGAAGATCTGGGGTTGGTCTGTGCTTTTTCTGTGAGTAGGGCCATCATCCGGGAATCTGGGTTTCCCCAGGGATTTTGCAGGATTAGGCTTAGGCTTTGGCTTTGGCTCTTCAACCCTGTGGGTTTTAAGCTTCTTGCACATCATCATTCTACTATTTCGCGAAACCGACATTAATGATCAAAATATTCATAGAAGAGATGTTCCATCTAATTTTTAACTAAAAATAAAACCTTCCCAAAGAGTTAACCACGAAATGTTCATGCAGGGGATATTTCAAGCAGTTCTTGCGCTGAAAACAAAAGCTAGAGAAACTATACCATGTGTATGGTGCTGCAAAAAACATCATACCTGCTTATACGTGATGGCAACCTTCATGTCCAATCCCCTCTACACTGCATGTTCTCCCTCTCAGAAATAATAATTCACAACAATCAGACCCAACATCAAAGACGCACACAAAGAAAGTATACTGAACATTGAACTTGTTGGTAGCTTCGATGGATTCCCATTCCTATTCAATCATTTTTTTCATAGAAATCATGAGTTCGGTTTACAGTGTAATATTTTTGAAACCCGCATTTTCACTTACTAAATCTTTCATCCCATGAGAATTCTTTCATAGATTTGAATTCTAAATCTGGAATATGGAAGAGTGGAATGTGGTTTGACTTATGTTTGGGAGAGACCAATGAGCCCCTCCATTGTAATAATCATAATTATTTGTTTGAATTAATGGTAAATTGGTATAAAGGTTGATTAATCACCGAAATAATTCAACTTTGACACGTGATTGAAAAAAGTGAACAATAAATGAGAGACGCTTGAGACCACTTAAATATCGAGTTAAAAGTCTACTGTCATTCAATGGTATGTTGGGTGTGAAACTTCATATGAATATCCACGGTAGGTTTGTATCGCCATCGAGGCCTTGCTTATTAGATGATCTATCTATCTTCTTACAAATAAGTGTGTATATTATCATTTATAAAATATTGTTATTCATATTTATAAAAGAGGAATTGAAATAGTCATTTTAAAAAAAGGTTTTATGAGTAAATATTTACAACATAAAATTATCAAATAAAGCTGTTAAATGGAGAAAGTAATAGTAGAGGAAGGAGGAAAACCTTCTTTGTCATCCAATTTTACCTCATACATCAGCAACTTTTGGAGTGTTCACGAGAGGGTCCCACCCATCAGTATCCTTTCTTCTTGATATTATCTTCTTCTTCATTTCCATAACCAAGTAAAATAAAAAGAGCTAGTTAAGGAAATTTGTTGGAATCAAACCAACTAGTAGCACCTTTTGTTGGGCACCTAGTACATGTTCGAGCCATAGAACCAAACAACAATCAAAGACACCTTCCACACAAAAGAAATACAAACAATATATGCATTATTCTTCAACAAGAAAACACTACAAAATGCAAGACAAGAGAGAATCTCAAGAGAGGAGAAAATCTCAAGAGAGAAAATACAATGAGGGTTGAGTGCTTATAAGAGAAAAACCTTAAATGAGAAAGGGATTAGATCATGACAAGTTTCAGCATCTCACGCAATGAGACATGATGACTTAATAATAGGTCAACTAATAAAAACATAAAATCACTCCCAACTTTAGCTTAAGTGTATGAGAATAAATTAGAATAATAATTAATTAAAGATTAATTAATCATTAGCTGATGCATGATTACTCTATCACCGCCTTAAAATGAACTTAGGGAGTAACTAAAAACCCTAAAAAGAGAATGCACAATGGGTCCTGAGAAATAAGGATTGGTGAGGTGCCCATGTACAAGCAAAAGAATCTCTCACAACTAGAGAGAATGAGAAAACCTCATGGGAAAAACTCATCTCCAAAAGAGAGAAATGTAAATGAAGGACTGAAAAACCTCCAAATCAAGGTGAAGGACTAAGAAGTCTCCAACCAAAACAATGTCCTAAAATAAGAGGTACATTTAGAACATCACTGATGCATGAAGAAGTTGTAGAAAATTGTTGAATGATGACTATTGAAATGAAGGACCTCCTCTAAAACATATGATGATCAGGATCAAGAAGACAAGAATCTACATGAATGACCCCAATGACACTACTCAAATCAGATAGAAAACAAAGATAAAACATTTGGAACTTGATGATACATATGGAACATGAATATGCACAAATGACCCTAACGACACCACTCAAAATGCATGAAAATTGTAGGTCCAAAATATAGGTACCAATATTCCATGAACATTGATCAAATGATAATGGAAGGTCACCTCCATAAATAGGAATGTAAAAGTGTCCATATGGTAAATGATCCATCTCACTGAAATGCATGGATAACCTGCCACTGATGTACATTGCATCTGAAAGTACATAAAAATAAGAACTAGATACGCATATCACTCAAACGTGAAACCAAGGAAGCATTAACACCAATAGTAGAAACCCCCCATAATACAGACAAGGGAGAGTCAAGATAGGTACAATGAAACTATGTGAAACTAATAAGTGCATGTAGGAGAACATTTGAACGTGCAACTCAAAGTACCAAAAATAGAAAAAGTGTGCAAGAAAAAAGGCACAGACGCATGAGGTAAGAATCAATAGGATTCATCGATACTGTGGAAGGGACATTCACTCTTAACAAAGGTTTGATGGAAAACCAAACGCAAACATGAAATCACCATGGCACTTTAGAGCATAACATTTCGCTCTAATACCATGTTAGAATTGTTAAAAAAATGAGCCACCGGATCAAGCAACGAATAAAGACACCTTCCACATAAGAGAACTATAAACAATATATCTGATATTCCTCAACAAGAAAAAGTTGCATAATTCAAGAGAAGAGAGAATCTCAAGAAAGGAGAAAATATCAAGAGAGAAAATACAATAAAGGTTGAGTGCTTATAAGAGCAAAACCCAAAATGAGAAAGGGATTAGATCATGACAAGTTTCAGCATCTCATGCAATGAGACATAATTGAAAGCATGACAAATTTGATTGAACTTATGAGTATGCAAGGAAAATCCCTTCAAAGAACCATATTCAATGAAAAAGGTTATGGTTTGAATCACTTAAAAAAAATTATGTATCTAAGTCCAAACATTCTTAGCTTTGGGATAAAAAAGGAAAAGGTGTTTGAGAGACTCATGAAGTCCACAAAAGGGAAACTAAGGACTAGAAAATCCCAAATGGGATAACCTAGAGTTAATGAGGAGGCCTCAAAGAATAAAGCACCAAGAAAAGAAAGAAACTTTTGGTTTAAGAACTTTTTGATCAAATAGTGTAAATTTTGTGTTTCCAAATAGAAACTAGTGACTGCAAATGTCACAATTGACTCAAGGTGGGTACCAGGGGAAACGAGGATAAATCAACTCATATCCTTGTTGAGGATTATAGTTCTTTAAAGATTTATTTGGACACTAATTTTCATATTTATAAAAAGGTTTGTAGGAATGGATACCAATTTTTGAATCATATCAATCAGGATAGCCCCTATAACCATATCAAAAGTTTCACAATCTTGATTGAAAAGATGAAAATTCTCCTTGGCTTCAATCCATGAAAGAAGAATCATGTAATCTCTGGAAATAAGGTCCTAGGTACATCTAATCTTACCCAACCACACCTAATTTTATCCTATCTTAAGCCATTAATTAATTAAATAATTTTTATTTATTGAATTAATTCTAGTCTTATTCTAAAACCCTTCAACTAAATTAATTCATTACCAGTTGCATCCTCACCAATTACTTCAATAGTGGTAAATATGCGATAATTGGATACTTCCTTAGTATTGGTGCAAAACTTCCATCATCCATATCTACACTAAATTCTAATTCATCTCATATTGCTCATCCTACACCTTCATTTGACAATGGGAACCAAACCCCATTCTGAATTTCCCATCAAATCCCACACACATCCTTACCATGCAAATCCTCCCCATCCACCACTACTGATCACATCCTCAATTACTACTTCAAAAATGATAAAGATACCATGCTTGGATACTTCCTTAGTATTGGTGCAAAATATCCATCATCACCAACTCCACTAAATTCTAATTCATCTTCTTTTTATCATCCTTCTCCTTTCTTTGACAAGGGAAACCAAATTACCATCTAATGTTCCCCTAAAACCCTACCCACATTGTTACAATCCACATCACCCCAATCCTACAAAATCACTCAATGGGTTTCATGATTTCCTTCACTGACTATTTGGTAAAGGATCCTAAGCCACCAAGCACCAATAAATTTGTACAATATTACCATGTCATACATCCACCTCCATCTCCCATCCCTCCATCAACCCAATTTGAAGAAGCTATCCAACTTTCCTCCCTATCACATCATCAACAAAAATCTAAACATGTAAGGAACTTGGTCCCAAACATGTTCGTATGTACACTAGCATAAGTCATGATCATGTCCATGATCACAACACCTTAGATCGGACACCACTATCCACTCAATCCAAAAAAAAAAATATCCACGATAATCCTATGTTTCATCATGATATCTATGATAATCTGATATTTTATCATTATTTTTGGAAGATATCCGAATGATCTACATCCATCTCATCATCTACATCTTCCACTATTCCTCATCCGCTATTAATCGTCCTATTTAAGTCAATCCTCTGTTTTCCACCTTTGATATTGACAACCCTAATGATCTTCATAAACATCCAATCTACCTCATCTTACCCATGTTCAATTACCCACCATCTCGTATACCTCGTATTATTTTATTACTCCCATATCATTCAACTACATCCTCTCTTCCCATCCATCATCCCTCATCCCCTATCCATCATCCTACCTAAATCTATTCTCTCTTTTTACCCTTGATCTTAATAGAGAGCTAGGCAAAAATATCTATGCATACCTTGGATAATACAATCATTACTCTTTGTTTCCATCTATATCTCTTATGCACTATCCTTCCATATCATGCATCCCTTTATCATCTTCTATCCTCCATTCCACTCTCTAGTGTGCGACATCTTTCTCCTTTACAACATAGTCCTTGGATAGCCCTCCTCCTAACCTCTTATCTCCAATCCATCATCTATCCAACCAGTACAAAAATGTCTTAGCTATGTTATCCACCAATATTTTACCAATCCTCAATTCTCCCTTGTCATTGATTCCCATGCATTCCTCTATCCTAATCATCCTATTGTCCATCCAATCTTATACTATATTAATAATCATATGTTCAATCCAGTTATATCCTATCAGATTATATTCTATCCTCCATCCAATATAAAAATATCAATACAATTCATCAAGTCCAATCAATCCTAATACATGCAATACAATATTACAATCCAGTCCATTATCCAAAAATAATCCATCATTTTGGTCCAAATCAGGTGAATCTATTGATCCATTATAAAATTTTCATCACAAGAATGTATCCCTCCCAATCCAAGTTTTTTAATTAGTGTTAATAACATAATAATTGAGGTATTCATTGTTGTTATCATTAAATATTCTATCCTCATTATTATCATAAATCAATTTTCAGCTTGACATGGAGCATAATCCTTGTTTTCTTTTGGTTTGTTATGGATGCTTGATTGTTGCTTGTGTGTCTTATCATTATTTACATTTATCATGGTCTTTGCACTCTATTGACACAAGGACATCATGGTATTTCATATCATGGTGCTACATGACATGTTTTTGTATTTTGACCTTTTTGATCAAATACTTGGAACACTATCACACTAGTTCGTTATACCTTGGTGCATATTGTGATGTAAAATATCAAATGTAAGTTTCTTATACCATTGTAGTATGATGACCATCCATCTTCTCTCATGATCTAAACCTTCATCATCAATAAATGTTTCCATCTTTAATCCTCTAACTGTCCCATTTATTTGGAGAGCACACCCTTGTTATTTGAACCTACATGTCCTCTTGAGGGAGCATACCTTACTTCCATCCTTCAGGTGACTACAGTTTCATGCCACTAGATCTTATCTATTGCCTACCCACTATGTTTTATTCTTCTCTGACATGATGTTACCTCTCTTATTCACAACATCATCTTAAATAGGGGTAAATGTAGAAACCTAAAATCTGACCTTACCTCACCATATCTAATTTTAGTCTATTTTAACTCATTAATTAATTAAATAATATGCATTTATTTAATTATTTTATCCATTACCCTTATCCTCCCCCACTTTAATTAAATAAATTTTCATTTATTTAATTATGTCTAGCCTTATCCCAAAATCCTCCATCTAATTTAATTAATTATTAATTCATTAGTAAATTTGGGATAACTAATCTCCATTACCTTGTCTTCTAATATTTAATTTTGTTTTGTCCCTCAATCATTGTCCATTTTATCCTAGTTCTTAAACTTATTTACATGGATCACAATATAAAATTTCCATCATGTGGCAAGTCTCCCCTTCACATGTCTAACAAATATATTTTCTATATTCATTGAACCTAGAAACTTCCCAAAAGTCAAAGCAACATTTCATCTTATTCATTCATCTCATCTAAACCTCTGAATCCTAGTCATTCACATAAGGATATTCCCTAGTGCACTTCCTAAGCCTAGCCCTTATCCCTCATGTGACTCTTATCATATGACTATAACCTTTTATCCCAAACCCAATCCTCATTCATTCCTATCCATCCATTAGATAATCCATCTTGGCCCTTTATTTATCTCATGTAATTTTTACAAATTATAGGCCTCTCACCATATTTGCATAAATCTAATCTTATGCTACTATTTTGTATTCCAAATTTCCATTGAATCATCTGAATCATACCATCACGTTGATGGTTTTATAGAGAACCACATTACATCTATTAAGAGCATATGAATAGGCTTATAAATAGGCTTAGGGTGCATCTTATTCTAGCTCAACCATGGAGTTTGAAGATGATTTCAGGAAAAGATTGAAGTGTTCATTCTTTCATCTTTTTTATTTCACTTCATTCCATTTTCTTATCCTCGAGTAGTATTAATTCATTTTTTTAAAATATCAAAGCATGAATCTAAGAGGCCTTCACAAGAGGATTATTTTTCCTTGAAAAATAAGAGACCACTAAGTATTTTATTGATAAATGGAAAGACCATTATGAAATATTAAACTATTCAAGAGAATCCAAGGTTTCATAACTTCCCAAGACCTCTAGATTCCTTTTATTGAGAAATTTCTATGGATATGAACAATATTTTCATTATTAGAAGGGTACAAAGCCCAATCTTCTTCAAAAACCTCGCTCAATATAATGACTGTAAGAGATACAATGCAACACTAATCTTTTTACGCTAAGAGATAGTGAGTTGATATTAATCCCAATACTTCATATTTCTAGGGAAAATAGTAAAACTTTTAAGGCAAAAAATGAAATTGGCTAATATTATTTAAAGATTTCCAAAGATAATAAACATAATCGTTTCCAACTTCATGTAGGGAAATATGATAGGGAATCCACAATGAAGAGTAAGAAACATGAGTGGAAACAAGTATCTTAGAATAAACCTAAAATTTCCTCGTTAAAGTTAATTTTTTTGTGAACTAACAACCCAAAAAATCAATTTTGGTAAGAAAAAATTACCACGAAGATGCTTGGGATTCCAAGGAAGTAAAGGGAATACCCATGGGTAATCCCAAATACTCGATTCCTAACTTGCGACACAAAAATTTTAGGGAGTGACAAACTTTCGTTGAACTACCTTCGTCCAAAGATATTTCTTTGAATTAATGTCCTCGCTCAAAGGTATTTATGTAGAGACCTTCGATCCAAGGTTAACCTTTGAGTGAAGATACTCTTCATTTGAAGATCCTATTTACAAAGAGACCTTCAAATGAAGGTACTTTCAAACAAATAAAAATCTACGATTGAAGGTACCTTCATTTGAAGGACCTTCAAATGAAGGACCTTAGCTAGACACTTTTAGTGTTTTTTAGACAATTTACATAGAAATTCTAGTTTGAGACCTTGGGCTAGACCTTCAAATGAAATTAACTTGAGAAGATAGTTTGCAAGATCACATTCCTCGAACCAAGCTTTCCAACAAGTATAATTTTGATATATTTTCATTTTATTGTATTCAATTTTTAATTTTTATTGAACATAGGTTTTCACTAAACATCAAGTTCTTTGTTCTAAATAGGTGGAAAAATATTAAGATATTGAAAAATTCCAAAAAATATTTATGCACTAGGTATTGATGTCCTTGTTTCACTAAAAAAATAAAATGAAATTTTGATATATACACAACAAGTTATTCTTAATGACATACACCTATGTCCAAATTATAACTACCCTAACTTCAAAAATTAATTAAAGAATATCTAAGAATATCTAAGAATATGTAACAAAAAATTATGAATAAATATCCATGCACTAGATATTGATGTTATAATATTTAAAAATATTATAATTTTATCCTTTCTAGAAAAAAGGTTATACATGACGACATAAACATTACTTGTTAAAAATGTTATTTATTATAAAGATAGTTATTAAAAGTTATATAGAAATATTCATGATTTATTTCAAAAATTTAAAAACATATATATTTAGAATCTACACATAAATTTCTAGAGATCACTAGTCCACATCATCTTTAAATTCTTCACGATTTAGCTACTATAGGTTTCAAAAAGTGAAGATATAGTTAAAATATTCATATCAATGTCCATTTTTTCCAAATAGTGGAACTCATTATTGTGGGATTACCCCCATAAATCTAAAAAACTTCACCTTGATCAATCATTTTTCAACCATAGGAACTAATACTAAAAGACATGGGTAGGAAGGATTATTTGTAACAGAGTCTCATGCCATTAAATATCAAAATGAGAAGCTCTTATAAAAAATATCTAAGAAGTACAATGCCTCGAATTGGTATTTTTCTCCTCGAATAGTGTGAGATTGATCGATAAAATGAATAAAAAGTGGAGATGCTAAAATAGGTAGAGAAATACCTTTAACTAGTGCTTGACATACATAATGAGCTAGAAGGTAACCAAGCTCTTTAGAGGAAAACACATATAGAGTTGAATCTAGAGGATAACCTTGTCAATGGACGTTGATAGTAATACAAGCAGAGGGATATGTAGAAGTAATGGTAATAGATTGAATGAATTGAGGACCAAATATTAGAGGTTGAAACATGGATAGGATAAAAGGCCATTCAATGTAGTCATAGACATTAGAAAAATCAAATTTTATAAACAAATATTATTGATGAGAGCACCATTCCTATCTCATAAGTTTACAAAATGCAAATATATTATCTAATATATAGATACTTGATGAAACCAACTTTCTCATGCATCACAATTTGAGGAAGGATATGACACAAATTTAGAGCCAAAGCTTTGGCAATGAACTTATAAGAGACATTGAGGAAGGGAATGAGCTTGCAATCACAAATATACTCTAGATCATTATATTTAGTTATAAATTTGATCTTATTTTGATAAATAAATTATCATAAATATTTAAAATGGAAGGGTTCAAGATATACTTTATGTAGGTTGTCACTAATATTATTCAAAATAGCCTTATACAATTCACAAGTGAAGCCATCATAAAATTGTGGGCTTGTCATTGTCCATAGTATCTAGACTATTTCTTTGAGTTAAAAAATGGAGAAATTGATCAAATAAATATGTTTAGTGGAGGAAATCCAACATGGAACAACATTTAGGAACTCTTATAAGGTCAGGTAATGTTTAAGAGAAATTTTATGAAATTTATAAACTTGTTCACAATTTTTGAGAAAAGATACAAGAGTATCAAAAAGTTCCTTAATACAATTATATCAATCTTTGATCTATTTAATACCATGTGATGTATTATAATATTTGATATCTTGGAAGAAATATTTTGATGTTTGATCCCCATTTTTAAGATAATGTAATTTATTTTTTATTTTAGTGCCTCTAGCCAAATAATTATCACTAATTTACTTATACTAGATGAGGTTAACCACCTTAACCTATAATGTAGGGGTAAATTTTGAGAGCTACTTTAGACACCTAAAATTGACCATTATACTTGTTGAATGCACAAGAAAACTGAGAGGGGGGGGACTGAATCAATTGTACCTTAAAACTTCAAAACCCTCATTAATATTCATATCCACATTCATTTAATAAACCCTTAATCTGCTATGATAAGTTAGCATGAAAAGAAAATAACAAAAATTGAAATGCAATAACACCATACACAAGAGAACAAAATATTTACATGGAAAACCCAAGATGGAAAAACCACGGTGAGGATTAGCTCACAATATAAGTAATATCAATACTGGTTACAAAGGCTCACTGCCAAAGGGCTCACTGCCCAGAAAGAGAAAGGCACATTGCCAAAAGGCTCACAACTAGCTTAGAAAAGAAGGTAGAGAAGAAATGTTAAATATAGAAAATAATATCAATGCAACATAGAATCCACCATAATCTCACCAACACCTTCGCAGCCTGATTAAAGAATTGTAAACACCTTCTACTCACTACATCTAGTAATCTAACACATGAAATCTCATAGTGCACTTCTCAAATTTTTACTCCATAACTCTACAATTCACATCATAATTTTCTCTCTCTTCTATCACACAATCCCTCAAAAAATCAACTCATATTTATATCATCTTCAACCTTGAAAGCTTTCTCCAAGGTTGTCTATGCACCTCAAACATGCAAATTCAAATTAGGTTGGAACGAAAACATTCCTGCGATGGAAAGGAATGAAGGAAGACCACACAACTCATTATCTAGGACCTAAGTCCATCTTATACACCATTCCAAGCTTTGAAAACCAATGAAGCACCTTCACTAGTAGTGTAAACACCAAGGTTGACTATTAGCCATGTAAAAACCATTAAACTTTTAAGTACATACTTCCTTTGATCCAACAACAACTTGTAGACAACAACTGTCACCTGAACACAATCTGGAATATTCTACTATAGTGTCAAAAAATGTACTCCTTTACATTTCATACTATGTTTGGGTCCCTTAATAAACTAGACTTAATTAAGCCTCTAATTGGCCCAATTATGCATCTACAAGCCTAATTAATTGTAATTTCTGAAAGGATAATCATGATTTAATTAATGCAATTATCATTTTTAACACCCTGAAATAAATAGGTCTTGGAAATTTAGGTCAGGATGGATACACCCTTGGGTGAATGGGTCCCCTTAAGTTGTTGAATTCAAATTTTAAATATGTTTTTGGCAGCCTTTTTATGATCCCAAATTCAATTTCAAATGTCATCTTGTAATGTTTAATTTTTGGGAAATTAGAAATTTTTCTATAAAAGTAAGGTCTTTTTATCAATTTAGATCCAAGAATCAAGAAAAAAAAATTAACAAGAGCCAAGATTATTGTCAAAGGTGTTCAAGAGCATATTTCTCAAGAATTTTTCGCAGCAATCAACATCTCAAGCATCGTGTCAAATTTATCAGCATCATGCATGTTTTTGGAGATAATATTATGATGTAGGTTTTGATGGAACCCTTGAAATTTTGGTTCCATTTCTATAACTTTGTAAGATTAAACCAAATTTGTTATGCCTAGACTAAGGATTTTACTCATGGCTCTTGCCTTGGGATTTTTTTGTCAAGATCTTTCTCTATTTTGAAACCCTAAGTATTTTCCCTAGTTGATGTTATGTTCTATCATTGACCCTCTATTGCCCGTCCCTCATCATGTTAAAAAATATTATGTCATTAGAGCTCATGAAATTATCGGCCCTTATGGCTAAGTCTGAAATTCTTTCATTTTCGAAGGTTAAGCAATTGACCTTGTTTGGCCTTTACATCCTTTGAAAGATATTTTTTAAAAACTTTTTGAGGCCTTTTATTCATCGTCCTAGGTAGTTCCCCTTTTCAAAACAACTTACGAGCATGTGCTATAATTCTTCACTTAAGTCTCATTTACCATCTCCTTTATCGCTCATCAAAAATAGATTTAGAAATCTAAATTCAAATGCACGATGAGCGATGAGCGGTGTCTCCTTTATTTTTCACATCGCGGATATGCTATGAATTTTCTGTGTTGTATTACCGATGTGCGATACGCTTGTTTTATATGTTATCACTAGAATATCTTTTATCAGTAATTGCTCATGTCTTTTGTAAGGTGAAATAACAATACGTGATGGCCCTTGGTCCTCTTTGTATTTTCTATTATCACTCTTCATGGATCTATTTTAAGATTTGAGCTTCAAATTAGCGATGAGTGATGAGGTCATTGGTTCAAGCTCACTTTTACCGATTTTAATTGCTCTTGTGAGTGACATATCTTGTGCCTTTGATTTTCACACAGGTGCACATGTCTTAATCTTTCTCCATCACCTTATATCTTGTCGCTGATGTGATCTGGAAAATGAAGCATCAATTAGCAAAGTGTGATGGAAAGGGAATGTGATCAAGGATGGGTCTTAGATCCAACGGTTGAGATCTTATGGTGTGGCTTCTCACATTGTTGTTAGAACTTGTGAAAGGTGAAATGTATTAATGATGCACGATGTGAGATGAAGACTTCCAAGAAGGACTATAATCCAATGGTCGTGATTCCATCGCGTTGGTTCTCTTGTTGCTGATTGAACCCTGGAAGGTTGGGGCAGATCCATGATGGGCGATGGGATGTTTGAATGTTTGTTCTTTCATTTTTCGGCTCTTTGTACTTCACTAATATGAAACTATGAGCATGGACCAGGGTGGCGATGCATGGTAATTGTCAGATTAGAGGTGACTAATGAATTTTAAAGTAAACATGGAAACTTTTTATGGTGATATCACCATTTTTGAGGCATAGGTTGTAAAATCCAGAAATGACGCTTGAAGATCACCATTCATGATTTTTTAAATCCAAAAAGTTTGACGGCCCAGATTCAAAGTTATTCAACTAAGTTGTCAACTCACTCGTGTGAGGCACTACTTGATCATTAATGGCTAGATGCTCTTGATTTTTCTACTTAATGTGGATTGCATTCTAGTTTATTTCACCATTTGCAGTCTTTGAGAATTGTGAAGTGTGAGGTAGAACGAGGTAGTATGTGAGTTTTTGATCTACAATTACAGAATTATCCAAGTGTTTATCCTTGGTAAGTTGGTTTTCATATGAGCTATATTCTGCATCATGCATTTCTTTGTGTGAGAGTTTCATTCTTTGGGTCTACTTGAAATTTTTTAGGTTTGAGGGTTTTCTATTTTGTAATGGTTTCTGGCTGGTGCATCTTTTCATAATTGGTGGTTTGCTAGTTTTTCCTGTGTCTTCAAAAAAGATGGGTAAGTCAGGTATCTCTATTCAAACCATTAAGAGGTCAAGAAGGCTTAGTGTGTTTTAATTTCAAGACTTGACATTTCTGTTACTCAGCATACGCCACCCAGGGCTTCTACACCACCAAGGGGCAATAACAAAGCCCATGGAAGAAACAAGAAAGATGGTGTTAAGAGCACCTACAATTTGAGGAGCCAAATTGTTTCTAAAGAATTGATCAAAGTTAAGGGGAAGGAGTTAGTTAATCCTAAGAAGAAAGGAAAGAAAAAAAAAAAGCATCACAAGGCTTATCTGGGGAGGCATGACTCTCCTATTGAGATTTCAGACAACCCTTCGGGCGATGATCGAGATACTGACCTAGAGTATGGAAATTATTTACTTTCTCTAGTACCATATGAGGATGTTGACGAGGGAGGAGTAGTTTCTCCTCTAGTTTAAGTTTGAGCACAAAGAGGGTGAGCATGCTCTGATGTTGACGAATCAGATTAGTATCTCAGCCAAGTTTTTGTTTTCAATGACACCATTCCAACTACATCAGGATCGTCCTCTTCAACATGTCTATAAATTTTTGTCTTTAGTGTTGACGTGGAAATATTTTGGGTTGGTGTAATGGAGAAGTGTTGGACTCCATATCCTCAATGATAATATGTTTTTTCCAGGAAGTGTGTGAGTTTTTGCCCCTGGTACTTATGGGGAATCTTCTTTGGTCTATGTGGACGCAGGATTTCAGTAATGTTGCATCAATGAATGTTTCCTTTTGGAAGGTTGGCTCATCTTCTTCTACCAACTGCATGGAGTTTGTTATCTTTTTCTTTCCCTTGACCTAAACTGATTACGTGTAACTGTCTAGAGATTATCTTTCAAATTATGGTGATTTTTTCCTCAAATGCAAATGTAATTGTATTTTGGCCTATTGCTTGTTGCTCCCATGTCTTTATAAATGGGACTCCAAGGCCTGAAATAAGAGAGGTAGAGGTTAGGTGGTGATTTATTCTGAGTTTTGGTCACACAAGGATTAAAAGGGTTATTGAATAGTCTTGTAATATATCTTACGTTCAGGTCTGTCAATACAAATATGCAATCTTTATAGTAATACTGGCTATATAGAATAGTATTTCCACAATTTCAACACCATTTTACTCTCCTATGTACTAGTTGTATAAATTATGAATAATATAATCAAGGTTATATTATTTATCTCTATCAATTTCAGATTGATGTATGGCTCTATGCTTATTTATTCATTCAAATAATTAATGTATATTATTGAATATGGCTTTAAATTTGTTTTAAACAGAATGCTAGGATGCTAGTAAGAAGTAAGGGATACAAAATGATGCTAAAATACTATAATGCAGCCTTTCAGAGCTTCATATATTGTCATGTGTCAAAATTACTATCATGTTATATAATTATTGATGTTGACTCCATTCCAAGGATGATGCACTAGACTAGGTTAAGTGTTTATGTTGTACTGTGTTGATTAACTCGATCATCACCCATTTATTAAATCAAATTTTGTAAAAAGGGTAACAAAGTTATGAGGTTTTTTCATTCTCATTCTCTAAGTGTGAATTATGTTTAAGAAGTAGCCAAATTCTTGGATATAGTTCCTAATTGAGCATCTATATGAGAATCATCTGTGTATATTGTAGTGTTATTGATATAAATAGAATAGGAGTATCATTATGAAAAGAATTGCTAGGGATCACCCTCTTGGGTTTCACAGAGCCTGAAGTGATGAAGTAAGCACCTCAACAACTTTACTTATGTGTTGGAAAATCCTTATCCTTTCTAACCATTGAATCTTGGAACATTCATAGGCGAGTAATAAGATTAATTCCGGTTCCCACAAAAATAACCAACAGAAATGGCGAGTCTTCTAGGGAATGACTTGAAGAAATTCTCATAGAATATTTTCATGCCTTCGAGAGTTATTGAGATTTCAAGGTAGTATGCAACCAAAGATTGCAACTAATGAAGAGTCAAGTTTTTTGCTAAGTATTTTATCCCTCGAGTTCTATAGTTATGATATTGGCAAGTTGAATCACATAAAAGTTTCATGAATTTGTTGTGTTCTTTTGAAACTAAAAATCCTTTTGGAGATCAACTATAAGTCCAGAATATTTTTATAATCTCACGAATTGTGGGTGGCGACTCCAAGATCTTTGCACCAGTGTGCAATATTTAAGGTATAATGAAAAGTTGTTGAGAAAGGATAAGAAATCTCTATGTGAGTTATGTTGTTCAAGAAGACCTAGAATAAAATCCATCTTTGACGGAGCTTCATATTGCTCAAGGGTCAGTCCTCTATGAAGGAGAGGTGGTGAAAGTCTCATATCTGCAAATTTTTCCGTTCAGTTACAACACATCCAAGTATTTCCCCTATTTGAATTATCATAGACCATAAACTTGTTATTAAAATTGTATGTAATAGTTTGAAAGAATGTTGATTCCCAATTAAGTGAATTAACCACAAATATAGGGAATGTTAATGGTAATATTTTCATACTTCTAAGCTATAATTTGAAGTTTCTATGTTGTAATGAAGAAGTATGCTTGTTCTTAAAATCTGCCTATTACATGGAATTTAAAATAAATATGTATTTGATATTGTGCATTGTTATATTTTAAAAGAAAGAAATAGGGCAGTAATCAACTTTGGAGTTGATGTTTAAAGTTTGTGAAAGGGTACACATAATAAAATGTATCATCAACTTGTATATTCTTATGGGGAACATAATGTAAACATGAAGAGTATGCAACCCTTGTCATGTTCTCAAATAAGTTTTTCTATGGGAGGATATACACCATTAACTTTCAATGGTATTTAATGTTTCCCAAACCATGTTCCTAATGAAGTTAGGGAACGCTTGCCAAACTTCAAGGGTCAAAACTCACAATCAACATCTCACCATGTGAAGGATTTTTCATATTTGATGGATGATTATGAAATAGATCATGAAGATGTTGTCATGAAATTGGTTGTTCAATATCTGAAGGGAGATGCTAGAGACTAGTTTTTCATATTTTTTAGTATGTTCTATCCCTTCATGGGTTGAGTTAATGGTGGCATTCATTGAACAATTCAGTGAAAGGATTAATCCCAATATAGTAAGGAATTTTTTTAGGGAAATCCAAAAGGATGAAGAGGAATTGATCCCAGCTTTCAACCTCAGATTTAAAAAGGCATTAAGAAGTATGCTGGAAAATATGAGACCCACTGATGCAGAATGTTTAACTTTGTATCTGGGTGTCTTTGATAATTAGATGAGCTAAATGTTAAGAGATAAAGAACCCTTAACATTGCAGCATGCATATAAAATAGAAATGGATATTGAAAATAATATGAGATATTCAATGATGAAGGGATATATGGTTGCAATTGTTAGTTGTCCTAAATCACAACATATAAATGAAATTCACAACAATGAAAGAGGTGATCAAGGTGATGATTCTTTTGAAAACCCTTCAACATTGCAGCATGATGATCATAGACAGATCTATGATGAATCTCAACAAAGTTTAAATGATGTTCATCCAATATTCTTTGTTAAAATAATGTCTAGCATGAAAAGACATGAGGGAGAATCACCATATGAATTGTTAGCATGGTTCTTGGATGCCTTGTTAGAAATTCCTCAAAATTTGAGACCTAAAGGTCCAGTATGTATCGACTTATTTTGTGACATTTATGAGCTAGGTCTCAGTACCTTACCCAAGGAATTGAAGCTCCAGGATTTTGATCATATAATTGATTGGATCAGAATTGCTGAGGAGGCCAAGTATGATTACATAAAAAATTTGAGATATTAGGAAGACATTATTAGAGTTGCAAGTATTGCCAATGTACCTTTGCAAATTGATAACCTAGATAATGAAAATAAGAGTTCTTATTATTCGAATGAGGAATGTGAATCCTTTTGTGAAGATAATATAGAGGCATTATTCATACCTGAAGGGTGCAAAAACATCATTTCTTACAAGGATTTTTCTTTACCATAAAATGAAAAAAAATACATGTAAAGAATTCTTGGAATGTAATTTGGTTATATCAGAACTGGAAGGTGCTAATAGTGTGGTTGGTGATGAATTCAAAGATAAGACTCTATGTGTTCAAGATCTGAAGCCTAGATATGATCCTAATAATGTTGAGAGATGTGTTACTAACCAACATGATCAAGCCTTTGTTATTTATGATTTTCCATATAAAACAAAAATAGAATATGTGAATATCTTAGCAGACATGGATAGGGTACTATTCAATGAGGATTATCAAAGGGAAAATGGCTGAAGAGACATGTATGGTTGCCAATGAGCAACATTCAGGTAGTACCAAACTTTTTATATCAGAGCCAATGCATTCATCAATTGAGGAAACATTTGGTAACTTTGTTACTGACCTTATCACTCCTAAAATATTTAGCCCATCTTTCGAGACATTTTGTTTTGAGATGGTTGTTAATACACAAGGTAAACTAAATTATATTAATGAACCTAAAATGGTGATGTTCTTCGACACTTGGGATGGTTTGGATAAAGCTATTTGTGGGGACATCTATGACCAAAATGAGAACAAGACTGCTACAGAGTCTGATGAATCAATTTCCCAAGAAAATAGAATAGATGACAACATAATTGGTCTATACCGCTCTGAGGAATATGAACACCATTTTGAAAAGAAGCATGTATATGACATTTCTTTTTCATTACACAAAGTGAATGTGTGTTTGGCGTGCGACATAAATTAGATGATTATGACCCTAGAATACTAGAAATGAAATTGCAATATCATTTCAAAGGGTCAGAGTATGTGCCCCTGGATGGGATTCCTGAAAGGAATATGTATAAGGTTTTTCAATTTAAAGAGAAAAATAAATTTGATGTCAGCTTACATGATGATAGTGATATGATGGACTATGAATGTTTCACTTTTCCTATCTAGTTTGATGGACATTTGGGGGAATATGATTGCAAGTTGAATATGATAGACTGCTACACTAATCATATTGATAGGGAGGTTGGATGAAACAATCACTGTTTCATGCTCTAGGTCTTGTTTGGAAGACCTCTAAGGTGTCACACTCCACCACTTCAACCTTTATGACATTCTCCTTGTCTTTCCTTGCCAACCCCTACTACCAATTTGATTCTTCCTACCAAGCTTAACTTGGTGCAATCTTGCAATTCTAACCTTAGCCCTTAATCTACCCTAAAGGCTACAATCCTCCAATATATTGAATTTGACTTTGCAAAGGTGAGGAGGTGATTTCATCAGCTTCATTCCATCCTACCAAGGTATTTAGGGATCCACCTAGCTTCATTCCCTAGTCGCTTTCACCAAACCCTCATATTTAGGCCTAGAACCTAGGGTTTCTTCTCCGACAGATCAAGGATTTCCACAAGGTTCCTCCAAATAACCCCTAAACTTTTCTTGGCAGTCTTGGTCCTTATGTCCACCACTCAAAGATTATTGGACCCTTGGGCCTCAACTGGCCCTACAAATCCCTAACATGGAAGTGGACTAAACTAGGCCTTTTGTTTTAAGCCTTTAACTAACCACACAGCAGACTGTCAAGACTTTTCCTCACCAGATGGACCAGTGGAGTCTCCTCCTTGTTACCATAGCTTTTCAAGCCTCACATCACCCCTCTCCAAAATGAAAATTGATCCAATTTAACACCTATGCAATGTTTAGTGCTTAGCACTTTGGTCTTCCCTAGCCGGACACTTCCTGGCTCGCCTAGGAGAAGACTCCCATGGTGCTTGTAGAACTGTCAAGAACTCCTAACTCTACATTATGTACAGGCATGGAGTCTAGTCGCAATTCCCAAGGGGTCGTACGTTATGTACAGTGGGAATGTGAACTAACCCTCCATTTTCTACAAACAACCTATCATATCAACAAGTGAAAGGAAACAACTATCTACCACAGTGCTTGAAAAATGAACCAATAAACTAAACCACCACCACACAGTGCTTAACCAACCAGTACACTACATCCTACTTACACTACTATATCAAATTCAATCCATTTAAGCTCTACTTTTTGACAAAAATAGAAATTCACACTAAAACACCACTGTCTTCCTTGAATTCAAAAACTTTAACCAATGTAAATGCTTCCTACCTTGTTCTCAGGTCGAGGCACACCATAAATAGCTCACAAAAATAGTTAGGCTCGGTCTTAACTACTCCTCAGCCACTTGTGGCTTCCATTTAAGCCTTATTTGAAAATTTTAGAAAAACTAACACCTAAAAAGGTCTAACAAGGTCTTAAACCATACTTGTAGCCAAAACCTCAACCTAGCCAATGGTCAACATGACCTTGAACAACTCAACACCTAATCTCAAATTCCACTAAGGCACAAACATAAAGGAACAAGAAGATGAAGATAAGTTGACCTAGACAAAATTGGCCAAACATGACCTTCTAGACAACCTTGCTATGATGACCTATTGGGTGCTCCTGCACCATTCTCCCCCCCTCTGCACAAACATGAAGCAATGTGCGGAGAGATTAGAGATAGGTCAATACCCTACTTCTTTTACTGAGATTCATCCACCCATGTAGCCTCCGAGTCTGGTTTGTCCCTCCATTTGATGAGATGTTCCATGTATTCCTTATGTCGGGTAGACTTCTTCACCCTTGACTCCAAGATCCTCTCTACTTGTAGCTTGTCTTGAGTAGGTAAGGCTATGTTACTCACATCGTTCAAGATATCTCTGCTATTCTGATCCATGTTAGTGACTGTTCAATTATATCTGATGAAATCAGCTACATTGAACACTCATGAAATGCCTAAATCTGCAGGTAGCTCCACCTTGTAGGAATTCTTCCCATACTTAGCTAATACCTTACATGGTCCCACTCTCTTCATTTTCAACTTACTTTATGTTCCCTTCTACAATATAGATTTGTGAAGATGGACCATGACATAATTCCCTACTGCAAATTCTAGATCCTTCCTAGATAGATCCACCTTAGCTTTCAGATTTTTGAGTAGCCTCGGTGACTGTCTTCTTCACCTGCTCCTGAATCTCCTTCATGGTCTAAGAGAAATCCTCAACCTAACCACTCCATAGCTCCATAGCTCCTAGATCCGTAAGCTTACACACACCTCTTGGGTCCATTCCATACACTATTTCAAAAGGGATCTTTCCTATGGTTTGATTCATACTGTCGTTGTAGGCATATTCAGCTTGTGAGATGACCATGTCCCATGTATGTCCATTCTCCCTGGTTAGGCATCTAAGAAGGTTACCCAACACCCTATTAACCACCTCTATTTGTCCATCGGTTTGAGGATGGTAAGCTGATCCAAAAGACAGGTTGGTACCTAATCTACTCCATAGAGTCTTCCAAAAATGACTCATGAACTTCACATCCATGTCCGAGACAATGCTCAAAGGAAATCCATGGATCCTTACAATTTCTTTGAAGAAAAGGTAAGCAATATAGCTAGCATCATGGGTGGTCTTGCAAGGGATAAAGTGACCCATCTTACTGAATCTATCTACCACCACATAAACACTATCAAACCCTGTCTTCGTCTTAGGGAGTCCTACAAAAAAGTCCATGCTAGTACATCCCCATGGTCTATTAGGAATGGGTAGGGGTTGATACAAACCTGCATTACTAGCTCCTCCTTTGGATTTCATACACACTGCTCCACATACCTCCTAACATCGCTTGGCAACTTAGGCCAATAGTAGAACCTCTACACTAGTTTCATCATCTTGTTGATGCCAAAATGTCCACTAAGACTACCATTGTGCTTCTCCTGGATGAGATTCTCTCTCATTGATCCTCTTGGAACACATAACTGATTCCCCTTGAATAACAATCCACTTTGCAATGTATACTCTGAGTATTGGCTATGAAAGTGATTCTCAAAGTCAGAACATACCTTGTCTGCCTCTGAGAAGTCTTCATCTTCCCCATAGAGATCCTTGAAACTCTCTATCCCAATGCTCTTGATCTGTATCTCTTGCACTATCAGCAACCTTGTTCAACTGTCCCTTCTTGTGCTTGATGGTGAAAGTGAAATCTTGGATGTATTCCATCCATTTCAAATGTCTATTACTCAACTTCTCTTGTGTGTTGATGTAGCTAAGTGCCTGATTATCAGTGAACACTAAAAACTCCTTAGGTAGGAGATAATGCCTCCATTTTCTAAGTGACTGTACTAAAGCATAGAGTTTTAGGTCATAGGTAGAATACTTTTTCTTAGCTTCATTGAGCTTTTCACTAAAGAAAGCTATAGGCCTGCGTTCTTGGCTTAGAACTCCTCCTACTACAATTCCACTAGCATCACATTCCACAGTAAACAACCTATCAAAACTAGGTAACAAAAGGATGGGTTGAGTTGCCACTTCTTATTTCAGTTTCTGAAAACCCTTCTCCGCTTCTAGAGTCCACTTGAACTTAGCTTCTAGACCACCTTTGATTGTATCAAGGACTGGTGCACATATGCCACTAAAGTTCCTTATAAATTTCCTATAAAACTGAGCCAATCCATGAAAACTTCTTACCTCTGTCCCTATGGTTGGTGTAGGCCAATTTAGGATAGCTTCCACCTTGCTTGGGTCCATCTTCAATGATCCTTGGGATACTACAAACCCCAAATACAAAGGCTCATGTTTGAAGAACTCACATTTCTCTAGGTTGATGGCTAACTTCTCTTCTTGCAATCTTCTAAGAACCATCTCCACATGTTTTAGATGTTCCTTTGTTGTCTTGCTAAAGATGAGTATATCATCAAGATATACCACCACAAATATCCCTGTAAAGTCTTTGAGCACTTCATTCATGAGCCTCATGAATGTGCTAGGGGCATTAGAGAGGCCAAATGGCATAACTCTCCACTCATACAATCCATCAGTTGTCTTAAAGGTTGTCTTCCACTCATCTCCATCCTTAATTCTGATCTGATGGTATCCACTTTTGAGATCCAACTTGGTAAAGTACTGAGCTCCTCCAAGATAATCCATTCAGTCCTCAATCCTAGGAATAGGGAACCTATACATAATTGTGATTCTATTTATAGCTCTAGAATCAGTGCATAACCTCCACTTGCCTCCTTTCTTGGTTGCTAAGACCACTGGCACTGCACACAGACTGATGCTCTTCCTAATTAATCCTTGATGCAATAACTCCTGCACTTGTCTAGCTACCTCTAGGTTTTCATCCGGTGTAAGCTTGTAGGCTGCTTTGTTTGGTAATGAAGCTCCTGGTATGAAGTCAATCTGATGGCTAATGGCTCTCTTTGGAGGTAAGGTTGGTGGTGTTCCATCACTCACTATGTCCTTGAACTATTCAAGCAACTTCTGGACTGCTCTGGGTATGACTATTTTTTTGGCCTTGTCTTCTTCCTAGGGTTGCACCATAACCACATATCCTTCACCTCCTTGATGTAGGTTGTTAATGAACTCTTTACCACTACTTAATAAGACACTAGGGGTCTTTGACTATCCTTCTTCCTCTTCTGACAGTGACTACAATTTGAATGTCTTTCCATCCTTATTGAATGAGATAGTATTTGCCTTTCCATCATAGATGGAACCTCTGTCATACTGCCATGGTCTACCCAATAGAATATGGCATGCATCCATGGGTAACACATCACAAATCAACTTATCCTTGTTCCCTCCAATGGAGAACTTCACCCTTTTTTTCTCATTGACAAGAACACTCTGCCCTTTGTTCAACCATGTCACCTTGTAAGGGTTAGTGTGGGGTACTTTCTCCAACTTCAACTTCCTTACTACCTCCTATGAGATGATGTTATCTCTTTAACCTGAATCCACAATAACTTTACACACCTTTCCAAGTACTTTGCATCTTACCTTGAATAAGGCTCTCCTTTCTTTTGGCTCCTCCTTGACTGGTTGTTTGATCAAAACTCTTCTAAACATCATATTCTCCCCCATCTCTAATTCAATGTGACTAACCTCTGGTGATTTGGTACCCATGGTTTCCTCTTGATCATATTCCACTCTCTTCTCAGTATTTGATGAAGATGCTTTCTCCAGGCACCTATAAGCTGTATGTCCTACTTGACCACAATGATAACACTTCATACTAGCAAAGTATGAGTTACTTATGCCTGCTCCTCTTCCTCTATTTGATCCTCCTTGAGATCCTCTACCTCTTCCATAACCTCCTCTAGAAGTTGTTTCACTTCCATGCTCTGTGAGTTTAGACTCTCCCTGGTTTCTTTGTTCAGCCCCTCTACCTTGGTAGCCACCTCTATGTCCTCTTTGATCTCTACCTTTGCCTCTACTCTTAGAAGCTTGATCTTGTTTCCTCTTGTTTCTTTCCTCAATCTTTATAGCTAATTGGTAATATTGGTGTATTTTCTTGGGACTTAGATGAATCATCTCCTCTTGAATGTTCCACTTCAAGCCGTTAAGGTACCTAGCCACCTTAAGACTTTCATCCTCTAAAACATTAGACCTCATACAAAGTTTTTGAAACTCCTCGGTGTAAGTATTCACATCTTGGTCTCTTTATCTCAGGTTGTGTCTCTTCTTATGCGACTGAATCTCATAATCATCTGGCATGTATGCTTCTCTCACTTTGGCAACCATACCCTTCCAAGTTGAAATAGGCTTCTTGCCTTCTTTTTCCCTCTCTGTCTGAATGAATTTCCATCATGTCAAGGTAGATCCCCTCAATCTAGACTTGGCCACCTTCACCTTCTGTGCTTTAGTGACTCCATCACACTCAAAATGGTTTTCCATACCCTCTATCCAATCCATGACTAGATCAACTTCCAATTTTCCACTAAATAGTGGTATGCCTTCAAGTGCTTTTCCACTCAAATATTTCAATGCCTTCAAGAAAGGCTCCTCTTGCAGAACAGGGTCAGGTTCAGGGATCTTGTCTTCCTCTGCAACCTCTTCAATCTTTGGTACCCTACCTTCCAATCTATCACTGACCTCATCGGCCTTGATTTGCACATTACTCAATGTCTCCTCAAGTTGGGCTAATATTCCCTCAATCTCCTATTGTCTTCCTCTTGATCTTTGACCTTCTTGGCCAATTCTACATTTGTCACCATGATTGTAGAGCTACTAGACTCAAGATCTAACATACAAGATTCTATCCCAAATCTTTTGTTGCTCTGATACCAATCTGATAGGGAGGTTGGATGAAACAATCATTGTTTCATGCTCTAGGTCTTGTTTGGAAGATCTCTAAGGTGTCACACTCCACCACAACCTTTAGGACCTTCTCCTAGATAGGTTCCCCTGGTCTTTCCTTGCCAACCCCTACTACCAATCTGATTCTTCCTACCAAGCTCACCTTGGTGCAATCTTGCAATTCTAACCTTAGCCCTTAATCTACCCTAAAGGCTACAATCCTCCAATATACTGAATTTAACTTTGCAGAGGTGAGGAGGTGATTTCATAGGCTTCATAACATCCTATCAAGGTATTTAGGGATCCACCTCGCTTCATTCCCTAGTCACTTTCACCAAACCCTCATTTTTAGGCCTAGAACCTAGGATTTCTTCTCTGACAGATCAAGGATTTCCACAAGGTTCCTCCGAATAACCCCTAAACTTTTCTTGGAATTCCTAGTCCTTATGTCCACCACTCAAAGATTATTGGAGCCTTGGGCCTCAATTGGCCGTACAAAACCCTAACTTGGAAGTGGACTAAACTAGGCCTTTTTTTTTAAGCCTTTTCCTCACCAGATGGACCGGTGGAGTCTCCTCCTTGTTACCATAGCTTTGCAAGCCTCACATCACCCCTCTCCAAAATGAAAATTGATCCAATTTAACACCTCTGCAATGTTTAGTGCTTAGCACTTTGGTCTTCCCTAGCCGGACACTTCCTAGCTCACCTAGGAGAAGACTCCCATGGTGCTTGCAGAACTATCAAGACCTCCTAAATCTACATTATGTATAGGCATGGATTCTAGTCACAATTCCCAAGGGGTCATACATTATGTATAGAGGGAATGTGAACTAACCCTCCATTTTCTACAAACAACCTGTTAGATCAGCAAGTGAAAGGAAATAACTATCTACCACAGTGCTTGAAAAATGAACCAATAAACTAAACCACCACCACACAGTGCTTAACCAACCAGTACACTACATCCTACTTACAGTACTATATCAAATTCAATCCATTTAAGCTCTACTTTTTGACAAAAATAGAAATTCACACTAAAACACCACTGTCTTCCTTGAATTCAAAAACTCCAATCAATGTAAATGCTTCCAACCTTGTTCTTAGGTCAAGGCACACCATAAATAGCTCACAAAAATTGTTAGGCTCAGTCTTAACTACTCCTTGGCCGCTTGTGGCTTCCATTTAACCCTTATTTGTAAAATTTAGAAAAACTAACACCTAAATAGGTCTAACAAGGTCTTAAACCATACTTGTAGCCAAAACCTCAACCTTGCCAATGGTCAACATGACCTTGAACAACTCAACACCTGATCTCAAATGCCACTAAGGCACAAACATAAAGGAACAAGAAGATGAAGACAAGTTGACCTAGACAAAATTGGCCAAACATGACCTTCTAGACAACCTTGCTATGATGACCTATTGGGTGCTCCTGCACCACATATGTTCCAGTCAATGCTCGACTACATTTCTTAGTTGGATATGAGTGACAATGATAATAATAAATTTAGACATATTTCCATAATGGTTGATTTGAGTATATGTAGTGTGATCAACGAGTGGGTAATTCATAAGAATTTTCTCAGCCTTGGCATGGTAAAAATAGTGGAAAACAAGGTTTTTGATAGAGGAAAGTATTAGTCTTAAGTGTCAGGGCCTAGGGCCACCGAATAAAGTTGAAGTCTAGTACAATTATAGGATGCAAAGTGAAAGATTACATATCAGATGAGGTTTCAATGAAAATGAAAACTAGATCTCTTGGTATGGCCTTGTAACCTATGTAAATATTGTACATATTTGGTTCGCTTTGCTTTGGTTTTCTTGCCCAACCTAGGTTGGTCCTTGCTTTCTAGTCTGCGTCTGATCTGCTTTACCTCATATTCTAGAATCTTGCTCTATCCCTAAGGAATAGACATCCCCAACTAGAGCCGCTCATGGAACCCCTAAAACTTTGGTTCCATTTATGTAACTCTATAAAATTCAGCTAGCTTCATTATACCTGGACTAAGGGTTTTGCTCATGGCTCTTGCCTTGGGATTTTTTTGTCAAGATCTTTCTCTATTTTAAAACCCTAAGTATTTGCCTTGGTTGATGTTATGTTTTATCATTGACCCTCTATTTCCCATCCCCAGTCATGTTAAAACATTTTATTTCATTAGAGCTCGTGAAATTAGTGGCCCCTTATGCTTGGGTTTGAAATTCTTTTATTTTAGAAGGTTAAGAAATTGACCTTGTTTGACCTTTACATCCTTTGAAAGATATTTTTTAAAAACATTCTAAGGCCTTTTATTCATCATCCTAGGTATTTCCCCTTTTCAAAACAACTTACGAGCACATGTTAAAATTCTTTACTTAAGTCCCACTTATCGTCTCCTTTATCGCTCATCACAGATAGCTTTAGAAATGTAAATCCAAATGTACGATGAGTGATGAATGGTGTCTCCTTTATTTTAGACATTGTGTATATGATATGAATGTTCGGTGTTGTATTAGTGATGCACAATCTACTTTTTTTATATGTTATCATTGACATCTCTTTTATCGCTAATTGCTCATGTTTTTTGTAAGGTGAGTTAACAATACGTGATGGCCCTTGGTGCTCTTTGTTTTTTCTCCTATTGCTCATTGCAGATCTATTTTAAGGTTTGAGTTCCAAATTAGTGATGAGTGATGAGGTTATTGGTTCAAGCTCTCTTTTGTTGATTTGAATTTCTCTTGTGAGTAATATATCTTTTTCCTTTGATTTTCACACAAGTGCATGTGTCTTAATCTTGCTCCATCACCTTATCTCCCATTGTTGATGTGATATGTAAAATGAAGCATGATGGAAAGGGAACATGATTAAGGATGGGTCTTATATCCAACAGATGAGATCATATCGTGTGGATGCTCAAAATAAATTTTTGAACTTGTTCAGTGATGCACAATGTGAGATGATCTCCAAGAAGGACAATAATCCAATGGTCATGATTCCATTGTGCTAGTTCTCTTGTCACTGATTAAACCCTAGAAGTTTGGGGTAGATCCACTATGGGTGATGGGATGTTTGAATGTTTGTTCTTTCATTTTTCAACTCTTTGTACTTTGTTGAGATGAATGAATGAGCATGAAATAGTGTGGAAATGTAAGGTAATTGTCAGATTAGAGGTGACTAATGAATTTAAAAGTAAACATGGAAAATTTTTGTGGTGATATGACCATTTTTTAGGCATAGGTTGTAAAATCTAGATACAATGCTTGAAGATCGCCATTGATGATGTTTTAAATCCAAAAAGATTGACGACCCAGATTCAAAGTTGTTTAGCTAAGTTGTCAGCTCGCTCGCGCAACACACTACTTGATCATTAATGGCTACATGCTCCTAATTTTTCTACTTAATATAGATTACCTGCCAGTTTGTCTCACCATTTGCAGCCTTCAAGAATTGTGAAGTGTGAGCCAAAATGAGGTAGCATGTGAGTTTTTCATCTTCAATTGCATAAGTATTCAAGTGTTTATCCTTGGTAAGTTGATTTTCATAAGAGCTCTATTTTGCGTCATGCATTTCTTGGTGTGAGAGTTTCATTCTCTAGGTCTTCTTCAAGTTGCTTGGGTTTGAGTTTTTTTTGTTCTGTAAGGGTTTTTGGCCAGTGCATCTTTTCATAATTGTTTGTTTTCTACTTTTTGGGTATGTGCAGGATCATGATTGGCCAAAAAGTGGCAATATGTAAGTGATATGATGACCCATGTGGCTGATGACTTTTTTTTTACCTAAAATTGATGAAATGAAAAGGGTTTTTAAAGGAGATTCTTAGCTTTCCACCAATATAAATTATTCTTTACTTTGAATTTAATAAATAATTATTATTCATTTTCTATTTGAATTACGACTAAAGTCCTTATTGATAGGTTGATTGAAAAACATCTATAACTTTCAAATGGTATCACATTTTTTGAATCCAAAAAATGCATCACATTCTATGCTTCACATACTATAGGATTTTTAAGAAAAAAATTGAATTTCATGAAGTTTTGACCAAGTTAAGGTGGTCAAACATATGAGTTTTTATATTTTTTAATTTTTTTAATAAAAAAATCATAATTAATTATTTACTTGGAAAAAAATTACAAAAAAATATGCATCACATCGGGACACAAGTCCTCTACTTATATATAAAATATTATAAAAAAATATTATCATTTTATTGTGGTTAGGGTGGTTGGACAGACACCTACTTCTTATTTTTTCCCTGAAATTTAAGTACTACTACATTGAAATTTCAAATTTTCACCAAATAGATTTTTTTATTTTTTAAATAAACCTAGTAGTTTAGAAACTACATTCAATTTTCTACAGATTCTATTCTTAAATATTTTTTAAATAATATAGATAACTTATTCAAATTTTTACATCAAGCTACCTAACTCTGGGTTTTCTGAATTTTATTGCCACTTAACGGCCTGTTTTTTCCATGATGATCCTTCACATAGCCTTTTCATGTGTCTTGAAAAATGATGGGTAAGTCGAGTGTCTCAATTTGACCCATTAGGAGGTCAAGAAGGCTTAGTGTGTTTGAATTTCAAGAAGAAATTTTTGTTACTGAGAATGAGGCACCTAGGGCTTCTACACCACCAAGGGGGAAGAACAAAGCTCGTGGAAAAAATAAGAAAAATGGTGTGTAAAGCACCTACAATCTTAGGAGCCGAATTGTTTATGAAGAATTGATCAAATTTAAGGGGAAGGAGTTGGTTAATCTTAAGAAGAAAGAAAAGAAAAGAAAAAGAATCACAAGGCTTATTTGGGGAGTCACAACTCTCCCATTGAGATTTCTGACAGCCCTTCGGGCAATGGGGGAGATACTGGTGAGGGAGGAGTAGTTACTCCTCTAGTTTTGAGCATGAGCACAGAGAGGGTGAGCATACTTTGATGCTAACGAATCAAAGTAGCATCTTGACCCAATTTTTGTTTTCGATGACACCATTTCCACTGCATTAGGATCGTCCTCTTCAGCATGTGTGTCTCTTTTTTTCTTCAATGCTGATGTGGAAATATTTTGGGTGAGTTTTTTCCTATAGTACTTGTGGAGAATATTCTTTGGTCTACATTGACACAGGATTTCAGCGATACTGCATCAAAGAACGATGCCTTTTGGAAGGTTGTCTCATCTGCTTCAACTAACTACATCAAGAGTTTGTTATCTTTTTCATTCCCTTGACCTGAAATGATTAAGTGTAACCATGTGGAGAATATATTTGAAATTAGGGTGAAATTTTTCCTCAAATGCAAATTTAATTATATTCTGACATGTTGCTTGTTGCTCCCATGCCTTTATAAATGGGATTTGAGGGCCTGAGAGAAGAGAGGTAGAGGTTGGGTGGTGAGTTATTCCAATTTTTGGTCACACATGGATTAAAAGGGTTATTGAATAGTCTAGTAATATGTCTTAAGTTTAGGTCTTTCATTACACATACGTAATATTTGTAGTAATATTGGTGATATAGAATAGTATTTGCACAAGTTCAACACCATTTTACTCCCCTATGTCGAGGTTGGAAAAATTATGAATAATATAATCAAGGTTATATTATATGTCTCTATCAATTTCAGATGGATGTATGGATCTATTCTTGTTTATTAATTCAAGGAATTAATGTAGATGCTTGAATATGGCTATAAATTTGTATGAAACTAAATGCTATGATGATAGTAAGAAGTAAGGGTTAGAGCACGATGTTGAAACACTGTAATGCAACCTTTCAGATCTTCATTTATTGTTAAGTATAAAAATTACTGTCATGTTATATAAGTATTGATTTTGAATCTGTTCGAAGGATGAGGCACTAGACTAGGTTAAGTAGTTATGTTGTACCAAGTTGATTAACTGATTCATCACCCATTCATTGAATCAAATTATATTAAAAGGGTCAAAAAGTTATGAGGTTTTGTCATTATCATGCTCTAAGTGTGAATTATGTTTAATAAGTAGTCAACTTCTTGGATATAGTTGCTAATTGAGCATTGATATGAGAATCATCTATGTATATTGCAGTGTTATTGATATAAATGACATATGAGTATCATTATGAAAATAGTACTAGAGATCACCCTCCTAGGTTTCATAGAGCCCGGAGTGAAGAAGTAAGGGCCTCAAAACCTTTACTTATGTGTTAACCAATCCTTACCCTTGCTAACCATTGAATCCTAGCCTATTCATAGGCGAGTGGTAAGATTAAGTTTGCTTCCCTTTAAAATAATGAATAGGTTTCAAGAATTCAATTCAAGATTCAGGCATGAGATCATATCATCAATCAATCCATTTCATGCAAGATAAAGACCTTGGAGAGATGTACTAAATTTTAGTCCCTCAAGGGTTTGAATCAAGGGTTTGGTGAGTTGCAACATTGCACTTATTCGTTCATTGTTCCTTTCATTCTTCATTGTTTGATTTCAAGGTTTAATTATGAAAATGGGGTGTGACCAAGGAAAACCCCCATTCACCAAAGAAAAAATTCCCTCTTGTTTGATTTATAGATCTTAGGTTGAAGAAGGATTAAAGATCTATCAAAAGAGAAAAATTGTAAAACTTGTCAAAGTTACAAAAGTTTTCAACATTGTCATCAAGCCACTGATACTCACTTTCAAAATTTATTTCTGAATTTAGAACTTTAAAATCTAGAGGAATCGAGAGTGTATACCAAGGACTAGAGGATTGTGAAAGAAAATTTTCAACCCTTGTAGCAAGACATATTTTTCATAGGGAAAATGAGTCCCATGAGGAAACCCAACACAACCTTTTTGTGGTAGGTGCATAAAATCATACTGTCGGCCTCCTTTAATGATTTTAATAACTAAGCCCTTACAACCATGATTCAGAGACTGGACATCTGACCTGAATAACCATCTTAACCATCATGGAGGTACATTTAAATTGTCAACCTAGGGACGTGAACTTGAAATGGGTCAGCAAAGTATATGCACTAGGAACTTCAAAGTAGTCATTTTCATCCTATAACTAAGAAAGACTTAATAGAAAAATAAAATTGCATGAAAGGAAACAAATAAAATGTTGAACATCACTCAATCAAACTGAATTGAACATGCATAACATAAATGAAAATTTGAGCAGAAAACAAGAAACTGCTCTACCTGCTTTGGTTGTAGGAACAGTCACATAATGGACTTGTAGTGGCTACAAGAACAGTCAATTCTAGATTCTTAACTAAGTGTCAAACATAAAATAACACTAATCTAATCTAGGCTAAAGGAATGTATTAGTCACCAAGTGGGACCCCTTGGATGAGTATCCTATAAACTAATGCAAACTCAGATAGTCAACTCATAATCTCATTTTTATTCATCAAAACATCCAATTACAAAAGTATGGCTAATCATCAGCTTGTACAAGAACTTGGTGATCAACTCACTAACTCACTAGCACTTTCTATCACTAGCCCGAGGAAGGAGGATTCAATCCTTATTTATCATCCAAATAGGGCCATCAACTGCCACTAACTGAGAGCATGTCATTTAGGGAAAGTTGGAAAGAGAGTGGAAGAGTGGTTACACATGCAGGGGAATCCATTCAGACATGCATGCCCAAACGTAGACTCGACCATTGTAGTAACACCCGCAATTCTCAATTCCATTAAAGATTGGTGCAAGGTGGTTACATGTGGCTGACACAAGAATCTTCCTCCATCGTCCTTAGTTGACCTTTGTGCGACTCATTAACCTGACTGGCTGGTGGATGCATTCCTCAACTTAGCATTTCAATCATGTCTGCAGAATAATGTCAATACACATAATAATTGTATAATCGTAACCACCTTAAAGAACATTCATCAATCACATGCAAGATTAATATAAATGGTCCACATAATGGTTAAATATCATTAAAGCCAACAAAAATGAAATTAGTCCCAAATGTCTCATGTCTAATAGAAACTATATAAAAGTGTCAACATATAATATCAAATTTTGTGGTAATTTTAGCAAATAACAAGAGATTCTATCCCTCAAACTAGGCCAAAATCTAGACTCATCAACCCCCCCAACCTAACGTTTTGTTGCTCTTCCACCAGGGGAAGAGTTATGCCTCTGCTTTATTAAGGCCCTGAAGTCTACAACTTATATCTACCCAATGTTGGTGTTTGTCATGGGTGAATTAGGATTCCAATAAAATCCTCCCAACTTATCAACCCTTTTCCATCGTTGTTGTTCCTCTGGAATGTCGTACCTGTAGAATTTGAAATTAGGGACAGACCATAGGAGGGTAGGCAGTTGAAAAGTTAGGGGAAGCCAATCTCGCCCCTTGGCTCCCCCAAGTTGGATGTATCTTTCAATTCTCTTCAGTGCAACAACATAATTGTGGATAGAATGCGGCTCAGCCTATTTTAGCTCATCAGTCAATAGATTCCATCTCTGGGATAGAAATCCCCTCACAGTATCCTCTTTTGTTGCATTCTTTACTTCTTATTCACTGTAAACAGCTTCAATCCAAGGTATAATTATGTTCCCATAGCTTGGCCTAAAGAGAAACCTATTCCAATTTGTATAAATTTCTTTGGGGTTCTTTGATTCAGCCTTGATGGTTAGAGGAATGTTGGATTCCTTCTTCTTGAAAGCATTGTATTGTTCACCCCAACTGATCTCATTTTGTACCTAGGACATAAATGCTCCCAATTGTATGTCTCCAACAAAATCCAATGGGTTCTATTCTTGGTCTTTTGGGACAAAAATGTTGTGTAAATAAAATTCACATAGCAATTTTTTCATTTCAGGGGAAGCAATCCTATAGGCATTGAAAAAATCAGCAAGAGTTTCAATGGAGGGGTTCAGACCTAAGATGATCCTTGACATTCTAAAGGAAAGGTATTTCTCCTTTCAATGCAAAGCATAAACCCTTGGAGGGGTCCTACAATCCAATATTTGTGGCACCAGAGTTGCAATGTCACTTACACTTTCCTTCAGAAAGACAATTTCCTCATTATTTTCTTCTATTACCTCATCCCTCTCTTTAATTTCTTTTTCCAATCTTTTCTTCTTTCTATTCCATTCCACAAATTTAAAATAGCTATATGTACTGAAAAATAAGGAGGGTTATGGATTCCTAAAAAGATTTTCGTGGATGGTTGCTTCCCATAGAGAACAATCTATATAGATTCAAGTTGTTGAGGTATGATCCCTCTTTCCTCGTTCTACTATAGGACCTCTTGTTCCTGTTCGGAAGGTGGCTGCAGGAACTCCTGATCTATTTCCTGACTTTGCCATAGAAACTCCCACTCTCAGTCTTGCTACAGGAACTCCTGAATCTCTTTATGTTCTTTAGTTTCAACTTCTTCAACAATGGAAGCAAGATCCACTAGGGTCATTTTGCTGCCTCTTTGAACACATATTCTTCTTGCACATTCTCCTACTCCATTGGAGTGTCTGTATTTTCACATGATGTCCCATCAAGCTCAAGTTTGGTCGAATTTAATTTATTAAGAGGGATTTTTTCGTTTCCCTTTTGCTGCAAGATGAACAGTGTTAGCCTTCCTTTTCTTAGGGCTTCACACCTCTTTCTATGCAGATTACATTTTTCTTCTCCTTACTTTTGCCTCTCTCTTTTGTGCTCTTCTTTTTATTACAGTTTTTAGTGGGACATCATCATCATTAGAATGTAATGATGAATTTTCTTTTCCATTCTCATCATTAGAGGAACTAACATTTATAGTCTCTTCTTCAATGGGGGAATCCATACTAGCACGAGAGGTCGAAGCACCCAAGGTGCCTTCAGCCGTGCTCAATTTTCTGCTAGATCTACGTGACTGAGATGATTCCCTAGGCTGAGATGGTTTAGGTCTATTTTGCTCAATGTTCACAATATCATCCTAAGCTATTCTAAGTGTTGTATCAAGCAAAGATCTTATAACCGGTAATTTAATGAGACAATGGTGGGATACAAAGTTTTCTCTACCTTTTTAAGTTTCAGCTGTCATAATGGAGAGAAGGTTGTATAGAATGTTGGGCACGTTCATCTTCCTCTCATGCCTCATATGACTGAGAAATTCAAAGTGCACCGAATGTAGGTTTGATGGTCGACATTCACAAGTGATATATTTGATGATGTGCATGGCTGCCGACTTCCATGGCTCAAGTAGAGAGAGTCTTTTAACACCCTGCTTGTCAATTGTGAGTGGAGCATCACCATGGATTATGAATATGGCCTTGGCTGTCTTGAAATCCTTAGAAATAGGAAAGGGTTCACCATTAGCTGGTAACCCTGAAACCTCGGCAATTTGTTCTTCATTCGCTACTATCTCTAATCCTTTGAACATGGCCTTTCTGTCTGAGAATGTCTAAATGAACTCCAATGCAATACCCTCGTTGAAACCATCCAACTTTAGAAAATAATCTAGCCACCCACAATTCTGAAATTCGGTTAAGCACACTACATCTTGTAACAAAGCATCATGAGTTGAGGGCTTATTCTGAATGAGTCCACCTCCCATTGTCTATACTCAACTTCTAACACTACAAAATTACCTCTATGATTCTCAAATTTTTATATTTTCTTGTTGGGTGAATCGTCGACTGAATTCCTTCACTCTGTGTTTAGCAATTACCACTTGCATTTCAAAATTATGACAAAGTAAATAATAGCAAGAAATGGTAATTAAAGGAATCATAAATGGGAGGAAATGGCGATAACAGTTTAGTGTCACATCACACATGTGAGTCATCTTTCATTTTAAATTTTGAATTAGTTCAGCAAGATTTGTTGACGTAGACAATCATGTATTGGCATGTGGCGATATTTCAACATCTTTCGTATCCCTCTCCCCAACCTAAATTTGGAAATGTGTCCACACATGCGAGATGGCAATATAGATTTGATGGGGGATTAAAGAAAATTATGTGAACGCCCATATTATTGTACAATGATTAAATGAAACGCTTGAAAACATAGTTAAGAATGCAATAAATGTGCACATACCTGAGTGTGTACAAACATGATTATAGAGAATGCATTGTAATGATCAAGGAGAAAGTACTGCTTACATTGTTGAGCAATAATTGAGAAGTTAATGAGGATGGAATGGGGCGAGGTGAAATGAAATGATGGAAGAGAGAGAATGGTGGTACGGATGGGAAAATGGGTGAAGAAATGGATTTCTACAAAAGTAGAAATCTTTATTATGACAAGTACATACCTCATTTAGTCAGAAGGAGGGACACTAGGTCTGATACCTTTGGTTGCTAGAACTCCTTGGCTACAAGAATTGTGCTCAGGTTGTGTATGTTGGATAAACTACTGCAAGAACTCTTATTTTGAAACTGGCCTATGATATAATCTGAGACGATGCCCATTCACCAGTAATTTGAATTTCACAGGGTCAATGGTCATGAGCTACACAACTCCATTGGGAAATACCTCTACAAATTCATATGGCCCTAGCAACCTTGTCTACGATTTTCCTACATTATCCTTGTACCATGAATCATAAAGGAATGCCCAATCACCTAGATGGAATTTCTTCTCTTTGATAAATCTATCATGCTATTTGACTCTTTGACTTTGCACAATTTCAGTATGGTGCAATACAGATTTTCTCATCTCGTCCAACTCATTCAGCTACATAATTCGTTCTCTCTATGCCTATGAAATGTCCATCTCCAAATCTAGAGTAGTTTTGAGAGTCTTGTGCTCAAATTCTATAGGCATCATGGTTGTTTTCCCATATAGCAGCTCAAATGGGGTGAAGCCTGTAGTTGTCTTCTAGGTGGTCCTGTAAGCGCAAAATGCTTCTAATAATCTATTTGCCTAGTTTTTTTGTGAATATGCACTGTTTTGGTGAGGATGGTCTCAATCTCTCTATTTGTCACCTCGACTTGTCCATTTGCTTGAGGGTAGTAAGGAGTGGATTTCCTACACCTGATTTTATATTCATTAACTAATTTTATAACAAGGTTCGATGTAAACTGAGTGCCTTGATTAGTTACTATTTCTCTTGGTACCCAATATCTTGTGAAAATTTCTTCATAATGAAATTATGCAACTTTGTTTTCTCGTGCATGCTTCATGGCTTTGACTTCTACCCACTTTGTTACATAATCAGTGCACACTAGAATATAGGACTTACCATTTGATGGAGGATCAATGGGTCCTACAAAATCCAAACCCCATTTGTCAAAAGGATTTACTACCACTTGTGGACAGAGTGACATCTCATCTGACTTCGTTGGCCTGCCCATCCTTTGGCATTTATCACATTTCCTTGTATACCTCCTTACATCTTTGTAAAGTGTAGGCCAATAGTATCCTATGTTCAAGATTTGCATTGTTGTCCTTTCTGCTGCAAAGTGGCCTCCACAGGGTTCATCATGTCATGCATGCATAATGTCATAGGTCTCATATTACCTCACACATCTTCTCATAACGTGATCTGGTCTAGTATAAAATAGGCATCCAACTATCCATGAAAAAGGGAATGATTTTTCAATCAACACTCTTCTCTCTTTTGGGGAGAAGTGAGGAGGAACTCTCCTTGTCACAAGGTAATTAGCTATGTCAGCATACCAGGGTGTTTGCACACTAATGGAAAATAGATACTCATCAGGAAAGGAGTCATCTATGGCTTGACTATCTTCTAATTTGGTTAGTCTTGAAAGGAAATCTACAACCACATTTTCCTTCCCTAGTTTGTCTACAATAGTTATTTCAACTCTTGCATTAATAACAACCATCTGGCTAATATTCCTGAGATTAGAAGTTTGTTCATGAGGTATCTAATGGCTGCATGACCAGTGTGCATAAAAATATGATAGCCTATTATAGAATGCCTGAATTTATTCAGAGCATAGATTACTGCTAGCATCTCCTTCTTTGTGACTATGTAATTGAATTCAGCTCCCTGCAAGTTTTTATTGACAAAATAAATGGCATTTTCAATAGCTTCTGCTTTTTGTCCTAGGACTGCTCCTATTGCATAATCTAAGGCATCAGCATGGATGTGGAAAGGGATTTCCCAATTTGGTCCCTTAAGTATAGGAGCATGAGTCACGGCTATCTTTAAATTAGAAAATGTTTTATCACAACTTTCTATCCATTGGAACTCAGTATCTTTAGTCAGAAGACTCTACAGTGGGGCTGCTATTTTTCTAAAATCCTTGATGAAATGTCTATAGTATCCTGCATGTCCTAAGAAACTCCTAACATCCTTGTGTTTTGCAGGTATAGGAAGATTTTTTATTACCTCAATTTTTGTAGGGTCAACTTGAATTCCAAGGTGTGAAATGTAGTGGCCAAGAACTACAACTTCTTGCATCATCATGAAGCACTTTTCACTATTTAATGACAAATTTTGGTCTTCACATCTCTGTATAACTTTCTTCAAATTATCTAATGCTTCATCAAATGTGGCACCATAGGTAGTAAAATCGTCCATATAGATCTCCTTGTAGTCAAAGGAGATGTTTGAAAATATGTTGATGACTACTCCCTGAAAAGTTGCAGGTGTGTTGCATAACCCAAAGGGAAGCACAAAATATGCATATGTCCCCAAAGGACATGTAAATGTAGTCTTCTCTTGGTCTTCTGGTGCAATTTGAATCTGATTGTATCCACTAAATCCATCAAGAAAAGAGAAGTATTTCTTTCCTACAAGAGATTCCAAGACTTGATCTACAAAAGGCAAGAGAAAATGGTCCTTCTTGGTGGCAGTATTGAGTTCCCTATAGTCAACAAAAACTCACCGTTTTCCTCCCTTCTTGGGAACAATCACCAATGGAGACACCCACTGGCTGTCAGAAATAGGGTAGATAAATCCTACATCTAGTAGCTTTTGCAGTTTTGTTTTGACAATTTCTCTCAAGGTAGGGTTAATTCTCCTTAGTGGCTCCCTTACAGGTGTGCAATCATCTTTGATGTAGATCCTTTGAGTGCATAACTTTGGATCTAACCCCTTCATATCATGATAATCCCACAAAAACGCTTTTTGGTGTGCTTTCAGCAAGTTTGCCAATATCAACTGTTGTCCCTCATTCAATTTATTATTGATGTTTAAAGATCATCCTTCAGACACCTATACTTGTGTAACTATTTCTACCATAGTTGCTTCATTAATACAAGGTATCTTAATTTCAAGTGGCAGCATTGTGTGAAACATACCTATTGCTATAGGAATTTTATCTGTCAGAAGAGTGGCTACAAGAAGTCTATCTGCAGAGACAATGGTTGTAGGAAGAGTGGATGTAGGAAGTCTATCTGCTGGAAGAGTTATTGTAGGAAGATCATGTAAAATTGAGAGAAGTGTTTGTTCGATTTCTGTGGAACCAAATACATGAGTGGGTGATGCCTCCTCTATTTGAAAATGCTTCTAAGGGTAAGTGCACTAAGATGGTTCCTAAAAAGGGGACTTAAGTGAACAACTTTTTTCTGAAATAAGGAAATACTGACCTTGGACGTGAAATTGAGGATAGTTACACTCAAAAATTTTGAGATGGAACAAAAACAAGGATCGAAGTGCTCTAAGTCTACTTTCTAAACTACTAATTTATTTTTAAAATGGTTGAGATTAAGGGGTTCAAAGGAGGGACGTACACAAATTGTTGTTGTTTTTGTCAGAAAAACATAAAATAGCAACTCTTGTACAACCCTCGTACAGTGAACTTTTTTTTAGTATTTTTAAAATCGCAATAGTTAGAAGTTAGCTAGCAGTATGTAGTTGATGCATGATTTTTTTGATAATTGTTTAATGAATATTTGATTTTTTACTGATTTTCGAAGTGGACACTTCTTGAAAAATAGAATTTTGGCTGTTCTACCCCTACAAATTCTGGAAACTAATTGATTTTTTTTATTTTTTATTTTTAAATTTGTACAATGGAGTCTAGTTTCTAAAAATGTAATTTATTTGAAAATTTGATGAACGGTTAATTTATAACGAAAAAAATACAAAACACTGCTTTTTGGCAAAAAAAAGACATACAAATAAAATAAATTATGGGTGAAAGGCTTAACATTTTTAGAAAGTGAAAAAAATTACATCGTTGGATAGCTAAGAGAGAACCCAACATTACCCATGTGTTCGATTTTTTTGATATTGAACCACATGCAATCCTGACGGTGAGCACAAACTTGATTATGTGAAATATGGTAGATTTTCTAAAAACACATCTTTGGACATTGGGAATGCCCTCCAAGCCTTTGGGTTGGTATTCCAAGGAAAATACCAATCCTAAGGCTCAATAATTCCCAAGGAAATATATAACGTGAGCGCGTTATAATGCGCTCGCATTATATCTCAGTTTTGACATGGTTTTTGCTTCTGCAGGAAACATGTCAACTAAGACATAACATGAGCGCGTTATAACGTGCTCACGTTATCTCCTCCTTTGTGTTAAATTCTAATATATTGAATGTATGTTGATATACTTGTATGTTTGTATGTACATGTATGCTTGTATGTCATATATGTATGCATGTATGCATGCTTGTATGTATGTGCGTATGCATGTATGTATCAATGTATATATATTGTATGTATGCCTGTATGTATGTATGCTTGTATGGATGTAGGAATATATGTACATATGTATTATGCTTGTATGTATGTATTTACATATGTCTTTAGAGGGAGGGAGAATTTAGAGAGAGAGATTTTGGAGAGATGGAGAGGGGGTGGAAGTAAGAGTTTAAGAGAGAGGGAGTGCGAGAGAAGGGGTTGGATTGAGAGGAACTTAGCTAGGTAGGGTGGGAGGGATAGGGGGACGGAGAGAGAGATAGAGAGAAAGAGAGAGTTATGTAGGTAGGGTTCCAAAGGGAGAGACTTGAGAGTGTGAGGGGGTGAGAGGGAGAGACTTGAGAGATAGGTAGTGAGAGGGATTGTGAGAGAGAGGGAGTGTGAGTGAGAGACCTAAGAGAGGGAGAGGGTGTGGGAGGGACTGACCTGATACAGGTAGAGAAAGAGGGGGGTGGAGTGAGAGGAACTTATCTAGGTAGGGTGGGAGGGAAAGATAGAGAGAGGGGGAGAGACAGAGAGAGAGTTACCTAGGTAGGTTGCTAGAAGGAGAGACTTGAGAAAGAGAGGGGTTAGGAGGGAGAGACATTAGAGAGAGGGAGAGAGAGGGAGAGGGAGAGAGTAGGATAGAGTGGGAGGGACATAGAGAGAGATGGATAAAGGGAGCGAGAGAGGGTGATAGGAATTGATTGAATGAGAGGTACGTAGAAAGAGGGAGATGGTAGATAGAGAAAATTAGAGAGGTTAGGAGGGAGGGAGGGAGAGGCGAGATGTATAGATAGAGAGAAATTTATAGGGGTTGAGGGTATAGGGTTGAGCTATTAGGGTGGAGGACCTATAGGGTTGATGGTTTCTACGGTATTAGGGTTTAAGGTTTGAGGGTTGAGGGAATAGGGTCAATGGTAGAGGGTATTTGGTTGAGGGTATAGGGTAGAAGGTTTAAGGGTTTAGGATTGAAGGGGTTAGGGTTAAAGTTTAGGGTTAAGGGTTTACTTGGTTGAGGGTAGAGGGTTTAGAGTATAGGTTTGAGGGTATATGGTTGAAGGATTAGGTTCTGGGTCCAATGTAAGGGGTAGAGGGTTAAGGGTTTAAAGATTGAGGGATGAAGGATTAAGGGTTGAAGTTTGAGAATTGAGGGTTGAGGGTTTAATGAATAGGGTAGAGGGTAGAGGGTAGATGGTTTAAGGGTTTAAGGGTTGAGGGTTGAAGATTGAGGGTTTAAGGTTGAGGGTTGAGGGTATAGGGTATAGGGTATACAATCGAGGGATTAGGGTTGAGGGTCCAATATATAGGGTAGAGGTTATAGGTGTTGAGAGATTAAGGGTTGAGGGTTTAGGGATTAGGATAGAGAGTTTTCTTAGATTTAACGAAGTAAGGGTTGAGGGATTAGGGTTAAGGGTAGAGGGTAGAGGGTTTA